>CAEFZX010002326.1:0-70166 GCA_903066825.1 Alfaro cultratus | reverse complement strand
TCATCCACAGCCTCGCTGCTGCGGTAGAATAATTCTGTTAACTCAATCAAACTTGGAAATGTAGATATTATTAATTTAAGGGAAAAACTGTTAAAGTCCAACTCAAAACCACGTCTTTTGCTCTCTGTATCATTACCGCTATGCGTAGACTCGTTGCCATAGCAACTGACAACGCCTCTAAAAATAACACTGAAATATTTCCCACACAAAGAGCAGAAGATTCAGTCTGTTGCAGTGGTATGGTTTTAGGTTTAATGTTTATTTTGTATTTATTAATAAGTGATTGATGTGGTAAGAGGAGAAAACTATAAATATATCGCTGCACTTTACTGTGTGACTAGCTCCATGTTAGCTCTATGGCTAGGTCCATGGCTAGCTCTATGGCTAGGTCCATGGCTAGCTCTATGTAGGCTCCACAGCTAGTTCCATGTTAGCTCCATGGGTTTTTTTTTTAAACAAGTTTTTGTTTTTATTAAACACTGAACAATTATACAAAATCAAGTGGCATGTACATACATGAAGCAGTCAAGGCTTTTGTCATGGTGACATTCATTAATTAAATTTTTGCTTTTGTTCTGTTTTTTCTGCAGTTCCACGTTAAAGTTTGATGCAGCTCTGCTTTTCTGAATGGACCGTCTTCATCTCCACTGCAAGTACAGCAAACCAGGCAGATGTTCTTTTTAATAGATTACATTACACTAAAAGGTTGCATTGTGCCCTTGTATACATTTTTAACAGTGTAATTCTGTAAAGACAAAATATGTCTGGTGGTCCAGCTCTGATTTACATATTTTGCTAAAGTGCGTGTTTGAATATTGTAATANGGTTTGAATATTGTAATACTTTCCTATAACAAAATAGACCTGCAGAAAGAAATTACTAATAAAATATTTTACATATGGATAGTTGCATGTTCTGTGTAGAGATTTTTCTTAGCTTTGATTGTCTCACAATTTTGTAATTTATCATTGTTCATTAAACTCTGAAAGCTGTGTGACTTTGTTAATATTCTGTCCTAAAATGCGATTGGATGGTTGCCCTTGGTTTTCTCTTGGGTTGGCCTTTTTCATGCAATCTCAATACATTTAAAAGAAGTGACTGTGGTTAAGTTTAAAGGGTATAAATATATCTGAAGGCTCATAATATCTGAGGCCAATCATGAAGGTGCAGTGAAGCTGGGTTTGTGCTTGCAGGTTTTCTGCACACCAGGAAGCGAAGGAGGTGATTGCTCTTCCTGTTTTCGGGTGCGAGTCTTTGCCTCAGCTGCACTCCTCTTTGCCAAGTGAGTATCAAAGGTGACAGTGCTTTGTTCTGAGCTCCGGGTTAATGAATTATGGAAGTTTGAGGGCTGCAGGCCCGCTTGTTGTAGCCGCGACTTCCTGAGAAAACAAGCAACGCGCAACGGGGGGTAGGAGGGGACTGTGCAGAAGTTACACATGACAGCAATCACAAAGTGTAAAGAGGATCCATGATTTTATGGTGCAGCTTGAGTTGTACTTCCTGCAAAATCATTACTTCCCCACTTTGCAACACCGAGCATTTGTGAAAAGAATGCCAGATGCCCCTCCAGAGAGCCAGCTGGCCGCTGTGTCTTTTTGTCCCTGGAGGCCCCCCTTCTCGCATAAAAGCTCTGGTCAGACGTGTGCCTACATTCTCTCCCTCCCCTCTCAACAATCCTCTGCCGTCTCAAGTTGGACTGGACCCTTGCCCAGATGAGTACCGACTTGCCCTCTTTGTCTGCCGATCTGGCACACTACTGGCTCTGGCAGCTTTGGGCAGTGGGCCCAGCTCCAGGCGGCACCCACGCCCCCATTGTTCCCTCTTGCCCTCCGTTGCCCCCTAAAAGAAATCTCCCCGCGTTTACGAGTCGGCACGCCGCCAAGCCGGGCACGACCGCAATCACAGCGTCGGTGCTGCGCTGTAACTGCCTCGTTTGGCCCAGCTGCACGTCGCCGTTTGTGTCGAATGGCGGCTGAATTAAGAAACGAATCTATGGGCAGCAACGTCAAACACAAGCTTTGATTCCTTGAGGATTTAAAAAAAATTATCCATTTAAATTTAGGCCTTGGACCCACAGTAATATTTGAATAAATGTCATCCAGGAAGGCGTGGTCTCTTCTTTTAGAAGACGTCAAGGAGTTTCTTTGCAAAACCCGAGATTAACGTGTGTTTTGAATATTTGTCTTAAAAAGCATCCAGTTCTCTCAAACTGTCAGAGGAGCGATGGTCAGAAACTGTTCTTAAGTACCATAATACTACATATCAAAACAGGAGGACTTGGACTGGAAGTTTTGTTTCCAACTCCAAACTAAAAATCCAATATGGCCACCTAATTTTTGTTTTTCTATTATTTTTTTTAACTTTTGACAATGTTATCTTCTATAAACTTCACCAAGGTTTGGATATGAACCGCCGTATCTCACAATGTTTAAAAGAGAGTTTCACACCCGAGCATTTAACTTTTTAAATGTACGAGTTACGAAACCAAAACCACACAAAGGAGAAATGTAGTCCGTGCTTAGCCACAAGCAACATTTAATGACGCAGTGCATGTCAGCAGGAGAGCAAAAACGACCAGTGAAATTCTGAAAAGATTTAGCGTTTATTAATATGTGTTTCTGTGTGTAATAAAAACGAAGAGGGTCAAACACTCCAATAAAGAAGCAGACAAACAGATACAAGGCTGATCTTCTGAAAGCGCCCTCATCGGAATGTAAATGTTTGGATTGGCCCAGAAAAGCTGGAGTCCATCTGTTACGCCGTCGATTAGCGTAGCGACCGGCCCTGGACAGAGCTAGGCTGGAAACATAGTTCTGAACGAAGGAGGCAAGATCCTTCGGGATTCGGACGATTTCCTTGAGAATTGTGTTGGAGTGAAGCAAACGAGTGAGGTTTAGCACGGAGGAGTGTGTTCGACACAAAGCTCCTGCCAAACCGAGTGAGCCCCACTCAATCTTGACCTTGTTTTCGTTTTATTAAACGGGACTTTTCCTCCAACGCCGAGAGCCGATGGGAAGTTTCAAACAAAGCAGGCCTGGATCGACGTAATAAACACAGGAGGGGACATTTCAGTGGGATGAGTGGATGTGAAAGCCTTCGTTGATCCCTCCCCCAGCCCCTCAGAGGTCAGAGTGAGGTTATTTCCCAGAAACAGGCCCTCCCTTTCCAAAACAAGTCCTCAAAAAAAGAAAGAAAAGTATTCACAGTCCCAAGAGCTAAAAAAAAAACCCTCAGCTGATAGATGGGATTCCTGATGCTGCAGAAAGTCTAAAGCGTGTGTTTTCACCGTTGCGCCGTCTTTTGTTGCCTTCTGGGAGTGACTCGCGCTGCCGTTTCGCCGCCATTGTGCGGCATTTTAATGGGGCTGCAACTAAATCCTTGGAAAGAGACAAAAACAAGCGGACAGAGATTAGACTTAATGAGCCAGAGCGTTACTGTTACCGGTGAAACGGGTTCCTACGTCGCAGCAGGAGGAACAGGAAGCCAATCACTCCTCACTCTGTACTCGCTGGCCATTTTATTAGGTACACCATACCAACACCAATTTGGATGCGTCAGACTCAGAGCTGACTCTTGTCTTTTCAGTGCAAGACAAAAGTTTGTCGATGGAAGCATCTATGGAAATCGAACCCACATTTGTTCAACGAATCCGACTTTTGTTTGGTCGGTTCTTGAGAAATGCGGTTCAGACTCAAAATAAGAAATGGTTGAAATTGTGCCAGTTTGAACTTTTGAGCAGCAATTTTCAAGTTTTGCAACCAACTCTCAGCTGGATCTTGGCATAGTCCTCTAAGGCTTTCGTCCTCTAAGGCTTTCATGCGGGATTAACCCACATTTAGCTTCACAAGTGTAAATACTGGCCAAGAAGAAGCTATAAAAATTGATTTGTCCTTTGAATCTTCTGCCCAACCCTTTTAGGTTATGATTCCAACACTTTATAAAAAGATGACTTTATCGTATTAAAACTGTCCTGAAGCACACCAGAAGCTAACTGTGTTCCCTCCATGTTTACATGTCCATGTTGTAAAAACCTGCCTCGTATTACATGCTGTGTTTTGGCATCTGATAGCCCTTAGAAAACGTCCAGGATCTGCTGCATTTCTCCGAGCAAATTGCCCGGATCGTGTTTCATTGCTCCGCCAGAACCTGAGGCAGCGCGCCCGCTGCTGAAATACTTTGTTTTCTCGTCCGAATGCCTCGTGGACTTGTTTTTATCACGGCTACATTCTTGTAATTAAGAATGTAGCAACAGGAGAACTGAAATGCGCTTCTAGCTTTCTCCCTAACAAATAAACTAGTGTGAAAATGTGTTTTACCACTTACACATTTATTCTGCTACTTGATATTTTGTATTTATTTATTTTTTTTTACTTTTTCCAGATTATCACAATGTCAGGCAAAAGTAATCTGATGTCAGCTGTTGCCACCAATTATAAAACTAAGACATATTGAAATAATAGATATAACACCCTCGGTTTTTGTTTATGATTCTATTTATTACCTTTCAAATTGATGTGAAATTATTATTTTTTCCTCACACAAGCAGTTTGTCAACAATAATTGAATACATTTTTGAAAACTGTCTTCTGTTGGGGATTGATGTACACATAATTAATTAACTAAGGCATGAAAAAACTACTACTAAAACTAAAAAAAACTAAGCTCAAACTCAACAATACGCAACAAATAATAATTACTAATAAAAGCCAGCAAACACACTCTGAAAACAAACAAAAAGTCACAACGACACAATGAAAAGCCCAAATGTAATCGTTGTGAATCTAATCTGTTTTTGAGGGATTTGTGTTACTGACACAGTTTGTTTTCCCAAACTGGTTGAACCTGCTGGCAGAACAAATGTCACTGCGCAATCCTGCCTTCAGCAGTCGACCTCTATTCGCAGTCGAACATTGTACATGGAAACTTGTACTTCTTGGCTGCGCACATCTGAGTTTGAGAGCAGCAAACATGTCGCGGTGGAGAAAACGCAAACGAGCCGACAACTATGTTGCCGCTGTTTGAGTCGGTGAAGACGCGCCGACGAAGAGTTTCAAGCTGCGTTTGCGGCCTGCTGGGACGAGTTGCTGATCCAGTCCAAAAAAAAAAACCTTGAGTTTTCCCAACAATGTAGCATCTGTCTTCGTCTCCGGCATCTGATAGGAAGACAATGAGAGACTGACGGCCTTGAACATTCCTGCGCCCCCTCACAGGCCGCTCACAAGCTAGTCACTTCGCACGAGGGCGTGAACACCACTGGAAAAAAAAAACCCTCCAAAAAAAAAAAATGGTTGTCGTTTTTCCACGTGTCCATTTCAGGCCTGGACCACATTCACTGGGTGATAGAAGCGGCTATTAGCCTGTTAGCCAGAGGGGGCGGCACAAAGTCCTGCGTGTGTGTTGATAAGTAGGACAACTTGTGCTTGTAGTAACAATGAGGCTGTGTGACAGTAATACCAAGAAACACACACACACACAAATATCCACAAAAGCTCACTTTTGAATATTGTTTCGGAGTAATGCAGTGGAGTTTTGGTTGAAAAGAGAAGAAAATCAGGAGAAGTGTTCCCTTACAAACCGGCACCCCACATGTGTATTTAAAAGCCTCTTTTGTAAACCCGGTCTGCCTGTAGAATGATCACTTGATCATTTAATTGCAAAACCGTTTGAGCAGGTTTTATCTTCACTGCTTGTGATTCCACAGCCTGTCAAGGGAGAAAAAAATATCACCACAACAAAGTTTTGATGAGATTAAGTGCATGATTACGTTAGTTTCCCCGCTCTGACAGTTATAACGGATGGCAACCCTTCCCGTATGCTTCAGCTTATCCTGAGGTTAGCATAAATGCTAACTTCTCGTCTTTCTGCTGCTACCATTTAGCTAATTGGATATTTCCTTAAAGTTGCAGTGTTAGGGCTCAGAACAAGCCTGGACTGTGAATGAGTTTAGTTTTAGGTGACGCTGGAAGGTGCTGTATTTATATCTCCTATTACAAAGTGTAAACAAAAGCAAATTAAAGTGCCGAGGCCCGCTATTAGCTGTGCTCACATCTGAAACAGGAGACCAGCCTCACCCCTGCTGCTCATTGTCTGTGCGGCTCACGGCTAAATATGTGTTTCACACTCTTTTTCAACAACTATGACACCTTATCCTTCACAAGTGGTCAGATGCTTTTTTGTGCAACGGCGCGGTGTCTGCACGGAGCTCTGAGGAACTGAAAACGGGAGGTTAAAATGCGAGTGAAAAGGTCACAGGAAAGCAGATCTGGCTCGCAGAGAAATGTCAAGAGAGGCTTGTTTTTACGGGAACGCGAGAGGCAGCGGGGATGTTCTGGTTTGTTTGCTTGGCCCGGCTTTGCACATTCAAAACCTCCCGTGTCAACTTCCTCTAAATCCAAATGACAATAACGCGATTCTCCTTATGAAACTTAAAACAGAAGAATCTCAGAGGCTTCATTTCTCTTATGCGTTTTGTTCTTCTTTCTGGTAGAAAATCGCTGATTTATTTACTTGTTTTTTTACACATCCACCGTGTGAGCAGAAGGCAGACTTAAATAAGACTCAAATTTTTAACGCCGCGTTGTCATGGAAATGTTTGCCACGGCCAAATCTGAGCAGATGGCTTGAGAAAATCAATGGCGACGAACCAAACGAGCTGATCTGCTGATTTGCCTCAGACCCAGGGGAAAAGAGAGAGTTTGAGCTCGGCTTGCACCACAGACAGTGGGTGTGTTAGTCTCTGCCGTGCGAGTCGGGTCAAGCGTGCTCGGGCCTGCCGCGCTGGTTTGTTGGTTGCCTCCTTTCTGCTCGTGGCTCAGACTTGTCAGAAATTCCCTGTAAAGGTGCGACCTTTTCTTGGATTCAAAGGCGAGACCTGAAGCTTGGAAATCAAACGCCTGCTGATATGCTGAAATATCCAATTTCCTGGACTTTATATACATTACCTCTCAGAAATAATCATGCATGTTGAAGCTGAGTGGGATTTGATATGAGAGTGTAGCGCAAAGTAGCATATTTTGGCTACTTTGCACATCTTTTGCAACATAAAACCATAAATCTGAAAGGTGCGGTGTGCATTCCTCCTATGACTCAACCTCCAGTCAGGCAGTTCTGAGGCGTCGCAAAGATTCGATTCGGGTGAAATGGTGCTAAATAAAAAAGTGCGCGCCGCACTTTTCAGCTTCTCCCGATCACTTTTGTGTTGGAGACGTAATAAAGTTTTGCGATTGTAATGTGACATAATGAGTGGGAAAAAAACGAACAAAAAATCAGACAGTGAATGTTTTTGCAAGAAAGTTTGGTTGTATTTTATAGCTTTGCTTCTTTTGTTTGGACTTCATGCCCTCTAAACCCCCATGAATGTCCTTGTTTTACCCTCTTTTTGCTTTCACTGTGTTCATTTGAGAGAAATGTCAATGCGGCCCCCAAGAGACGGAGAAAGCACTCAGCCAGACGGACCGCTTGCCCTCAGCGCAGCTTTCCAATATTCCCCCCCAATCCACTGTGATGCATCCATGGAGGCTATCATGCTTGGAAGCAGCCAATCAGACCTCATATTATGTAATCCCCACATTCATATAGAATATAGAGCGAGAGACGCAGACAAATCCCGCGCGGGTCCGTGCACAAACACAGACGCACTGCTTTTTTTAAAACCTTCTTCAGATCGGCCCTCGAGACGTCTTTTTCCCTTTTTGTTCTCTCGGCTCTCTCAAAGTCCGGCCTGTGAACGTTCCTCCTCCTTCTGGTCTCCCGCCGTACATTCCTCAGACGTTAGGCCGTTCCCGGGAAGCAGATGGGGAATTGCTGCTGCCGCCGTTGCACTTATGTCATCGCAACACATTGTGCGGGTATTAAAGGTGATGTTTAAGTCTCTGGGCGCCCTGAATGAAGCGTTTGTTTGTGCTGCAGTCGGCGTGCGCAGACTCTGTTGAGCTGCAGGAGGGGATTATAGTAGTAAAGTGGTTTAATGGGTTCTTCTTGGCTCGTTTTCATCGTTCTTTTAACCGTGTTTACTTGCGTTTCGGGGGGGGGCACAGTTTCTCGCTGCGGTTTATTTGCCTACATTTTCGCTGAGGCTGCGTCAGCTCTGCTTGGTCAGATTTTTGTGGGGAAAAAAAAAATCAAAAAATGGAGAAATATGTCAGACATGCTGGCAGTGAGATCCTGCATCCTGTGTTTTATGACCTGTATGGATGCATGGATGCCAAGCGGTGCCAGACACCAGCTGCACACGTCCACCTGCAGCAGAAACAACCAGCCAGCTGCATTGTTCAGTGACAATGAAAATGACAGCAGCAACTCAAAGTACATAACCAGCTGTCAGAGTACAAGCAGCACAGTAAAGTAGACAAATAAGAAGCATGCTTAGTAGATAAAATCAATGATCAAAAATTGATTGTTTATGTAGAACGTCTGGAATAAAATGCAGGCTATGCTAACGATGTTAGCATAAGCAATAAAAATAAATAAATACTTAAGGCCTAGTCGACAGATGAATTTTATTTTACAATCTGTTGTTTTTGTGTCCCCATTTATAATTTCCTTCTTTCTTTTTTTTTGTTATGAATGCGTCTTTTGCAAATATTGCACTTCTTATAAAACTTACAGGTTCCAATTGTGTGAGTTGTATTAATATTTTGGGAATTTTATAAATATGAACATTTAAGTATGTGAAAATAGTCAAGTTAGCAAGTAACGACCAAGTTACTGGCTAGGGGACGTATTAAGCATAAGATTCATTTATTCATACATTTTGATGTAAATGATTACCATTCATTTACTGCAATTTGCATTAGTAAAAGTAACATTTCTCCTTTGTGGATATGGCAACCCAAAGCTCCAGCCCAGGGGCCCACATCCTTGTGCATCCGGCCCTGATTATCAAAATACAATTTGCAAAGTTAATTAGGGAACTAATAAAAATAAAAAATAAATAAATACATGAACAAGTTAAAAAAAAAAGAGTAAACTCCCATCTTCTGAAACTCCGAGAAACGAATCCTCAACCTCGTTCTTTGTCACTGACCCTCATTGTACAGCATTAACTCACCCATGGCGGGAAAAGCCAGTCATGCTATTGTCTGATTAGTGGTGTGTGCGTGGGAGTGTGTGTGTGTGGGGGGTACTGCTGGCTGCAGACAACAGCCAACCAATAGGAGGGCTCCCTGCTGCGACATCTGCTGTCCTCTTTCACTGATCTGTGGACGTTGCTGCTCATTAGTGGCCCTGGCTTAGAGTGTGTCCGTCCGTGTAACTGTGTGTGTGTGTGTGTGTGTGTGTGTGTCAATATCTGGATGATGAAATAACCGTGTCAGGTAAAGGAAGAGAGTAAAAATCCATATGCATGAGACTTCCCAGTCTGATTGCACGAAGACAATCTTTGTGAGTGGGAACAAGCTGCGCAGCGGGTGCTCTGAATGCTTTTCAAAGTCCTAGCTGCCTGAGCTCCAGGAGCCCACCTGGGGTCAGAGGTCTTTTCTCGCGGGGCCGGTGGAAAACAGGAGAACATTCCTCGGGCGCTCACACGGAACCAATGCCCACACACACACACACACACACACACACACACACACACCTACTATCTCAAATCTGCAGCTCCCACCTCGATTTTGTTTTCCCGCATCTTGCTGCGTGCGGCCATATTTGGAGAAGGCTGGACCGGCTGCCATTTGCAGAGCAGGAATTTCTTAATCTGGCCTCAACTCTCTGTTCCAGTGTGATAAGATAAGGAGCGTCTATCCCAGATGGTAGGCAGGGAACAAAATGAACACTAGTTTCATCAAAAAAAAAAAAAATAAAAAATAAACGATCTCTACTGTTATTTTTTGCACAAAAAAAAATAGAACATCCCAATAAAAAATTCACTCATTGGATAAGAAATGTCTACATATTGACACTTTTTTTTTTTTTTTTTACCAACCTCTGGGAAAAAATGACTTAATTTATGGATTAAGCAAAAATATATCAAGAAACACGTCTTTGGCATTTTGAAGAAGTACGTTTGAGATCACGATCTGGACTTTGACTAGGCCCAGGACCTCACATTTTGGATGGATTATCATGGGTTGTTTTGGTTCCAGTTCTACTTCAACTTTCATGTTGTTTTTAGACATGATATGAAGTCTGGCCTTTCTGTTAAAGTGCGAGGAGGAACTTAAAACGACACATTTTAAGTGGAAATAAAATTTTGGGTGTCCACCAGAAATGACATGTTTTTTAAGGACAAGTTTTCTTTAATTTTTTCTTACATATTTTCATGCTGAATTTCAGGTGAACAACGACCCAGTATTCGCCTCAGATTTGGACTTTTCTGTGTACAAACGGGGAAAAAGCGGCCATCACACATGATGTCAGCTGTGAAGAATGTGGTCTGTCTCTTTCCTGTATCACACTGAAACCAGCCAGATAACCTGCCCAGTCCAAGGACAGCGTGCCGCCACACCGCTCTGTCCATTAACGGTAGGATCCCTGTGTTGGGCAGAGAGGGCGGCCATTGTTTCAGGCATCCATGAGGAATGTTGTGATTATTAAGACGGGGACGTTGGTGAAATTCTGCCACGCAAACGTTTCTCTTCGCCCTGCAGTGTGAGCTGTTCTGTTGCCAACAGAATGCCTGCTTGGTTCTGCTTTCGATGTTGTGGTTCTGTTTGTCTCATGGTTCAAAAAGTTCATGGAGAGGATGTTCAGAGCTCTAAAGTTACCCTTTCTCCTCCCCTCACTGTCCTCTGCAGGGCCAAGAGAATTACATTAAACATTCTTCTTGTTCTGGGTCAAATTTATGAGTTTTATTGACATGTATGACATCTTGTTGCCATTATCTTGCTCTTTTAGATGCCTGAAGATGATGGATTAAGCTCCCAAATGATTGAAAGTCAATGCAAACTGGCCCCCTTGGTACCAAACGGCCATCGTTAGTAGACTGTTTGGAGCAGATTTAGCGAAGCTTCCTCAGTTCGTTGAAAATATAAACCGCAATGTTTTTGCCACTTTTCACTTGGCAATAAAAATGGTCCTGCAGTTGACATTTTCTCTTTTAAAGAGGAAGAGGACGAAGAGGAGCTGCAGATGGAGAACCGAGAGCGACCTTTCCCCCGACGCGAAGCCTCCACACTTCTGCATTTGCTCCTGAGCAAGGAGGAAGTGGGACAGCTGACTTCCTGCTGCTGAAACAAGTGGGCGGGGACAAAAAAAGACAAAAGATTAAAAAATGGAGGAAGGCGGGGCTTATTGTAGCTTCACCGTACTATACCCAGAATCCTTCTGTGAGCGAATTCAAGTTTGCAGGAAGTGCGACCCCCCCAGGCTTGATAACAGTGGGGGCGGCTATTGCTGCAAAAAGTGCGGCGGAGACAAGGAAGTGTCTGTTTGGCTTCCTGTTGGTTGTTTTGTCAGATGTGAGCAGCTCAATGTGCCTTTATGTGTCAAAATGAACTGTTTGTGCTTTGAGGGCCACACACCAACTCTACACACACGCAGACTGCTTCTACGGAAAGACAGACGGCTCAAAACTGGACTCTGACGGCCTTCGGATATTGTTGAGCTTTCAGGAATTTGAGTGGCTGCTGCTGACTCCTCGTCAGTCTTGGTTTGATAAAAACCTGATGTGGAATTTTGGTCCTCATCGCCTCCTTCCTTCCTTCCTTCCTCCCTCCCCCCAAACCCCCAGCCCTCCACCTCTCTTTCCTGGGATGCCAAATAAGGCAACATGTGCTGAAATCCGAGGCCTAACGTTTTCAGCTGTCGCTCTCCTCATTGCGCCGAGAGAATGACAGAGGAGGAAAGAAACGTAAAGCTCGCAGCCTCGTTCTTCCCTTACGTTACATCATTTTGTTATTTTTCCTCCTTCACCCCTTCTTTCTCCCCTCACCTCTATCTTCCACTCTTTTGACGTTTTCACATGTTTGCCGTTATGTAACTCAGTCGGAGCAGCCAGATTGTGAACCTTTGCACCACATGGACGAGACGCTTTCCCCCCTTTTTTTTAATTCACCCTTGGCCACAGCTGCTTCGCTTCACAGACCGTCAGTATAAGACTTAAGCACTTCTTTTATTTTTGTGTCGACGGCGGCCTAAAATGGGCATCTGGTCCAGGGAAAAAAAAGGCCTGCAGTAACTCTTGGGTTGTTGCGTTGAGAACCAGTAAATGTTTTTGGGTGGACGTCGCCACTTAGCTAAAACTTCATGCGTTCGGTTCTCGACTGAGAGGCCGCGCTGCAACTTCCTGTTCACTGCACATGCTTCCTCAAAAACTGCCCGGCGGCACAGAGTTGGGTGTTTTTTTTTTGCTTTTTAAGTTCCCCATTTGAAATGAGACAACGTGTTGGCTCAATGACAGGAAGTGAGTTGGGGTTTACCTCAAATCAGCTAAAGAAAGGGACTCAGTTCAAAGCATACAGGGGGCTCAAAGAGCAAGACCTGGCCTCTGTCTTCAGTGTGTAGGAAGGACTTTAATCCCCACAATACATCTGAGTGACCACTTCCACTTCCTACCACGCTGCAAAAGTTAGCCATCTGCAGTGATGAGGTGCTGTGTCCAATTTAGTCATTTGTTTGAAGTTTTTCCAAGGCATTTCAATCAGATTTAAGTTTAAACTTTGATTAGGCCACACCAAAAACCCGTCCGGAGGTGAAGCTGCTGGTTTGCTTTGGGTCGTTGACCTGCTTCTTGTTCGGCGTGATGATTCTGAAATCCTGTCAGTTTCTGCTCCAGATGGAAGGAGACACACATCTTCCAAAAAGCTCAGTTTTTGTCCCATCACTCCAGAGGATACATTCCCAATGAGTTTGGGAATGTATCCTTTTCACGTTTTGGTAAAAGTGAAAAGGGTGTTTCATTTTGGCAGCTGCAGAGCTTTACTTCTTTGCTTCTTGTATGGTTCAAGACTGTTTCGCTGAAATCCCAAAGCCTTTGACGTTGCTTTGAATGCCTCAAGATGTAAGTGATTTTTTTTTCTTCTCTCATCTCTTCTTGAATTTTCATGTCTTTGAGGCCCTCCTCTTGTCCTCTATAGTAAAAAACCCGTCTTTTTTGGCCTACTTCGTGTTAACAGTCAGGTTCCATTTAAGCAATTTTTCGCATCCGAGTGAATCTGGTGGAATTAAACAAACAAACAATAAAAACTACATTTTGGTCACTGTTAAATTATAATTTGCCATGGTCGGTTTGAATCAATGAAATAATTTTTGAAACTCTGCATTTTGTTTTGAGCTGATCTGAAGTAAGGCATAAATAAAAGCAAAATCAGCAGAAATCCAAAGGTGTGCATACATGACCTTCTATGAAGTTTGCTGAAGTCGACGTTTTGCTTAACTTTGAACATTTCCTTACGACTTGCCACAGAGAACTGTACTTGACAGTTAAAGTCAATTTAGAAAAATATGCAAACGTCCTACTCTGAGAAGTGACAGTAAACGTGTTCAGGCTCGTTTTACTGGCAGCTCTCTGTCAGCCTGGCTCTGAGCCAAATGTAGCAAAGCATGACCAAAGTAGACGAAGAAGTGTTGCTGACTGACTGTACATAAGTACATCATCGGAGAGTCTGAATTTACGATGCCTCTTTGGTGCTTGCACAAACGTAGCTATCGGACAGTTTTCACCTGATCCAACTGTTCAGACACAAACTGGTTCAGTGACACAAAATCACCCGACAGTGTCTGGTGTCAACAAGCATAATAATAGCACTCAAATAAGAATGTATTTTCTTTCTCCTAATTGTGTTTTTCTGGATTATAACCATAACCCACTGTTATTTGAGGTTTAGACCCAACAGGAAGTGACATAAACTTGGTCTTCGGTGATTAACTCACACTATGACGATGCAAGACAGGTGCCACTATCTCCTGCAAAGGCCTGAAATGCACAAATACTTCACACCCCACTCTAAAAATAACTTATAACTGCTTGTTGCAATAGTTCAAACATAGACTATACTCTAATATGGAAGAATATGCAAACTGTAAACCATCTTAGGAGTAACACAGAAGCCAATCAGCACCAAGGAAAATGATTGCGTTCCTGGATTGGCTAATTTGCAAATGCCAGCAAATAGCACGTGAAGGAGCAACGACGAATCCAAAGTGAACGTAAAGCAACATCTGCATGGTTTATTCCCACTTTATCTCCTCTTATGGTTGAAATACGTGAGGGAAACTAGAGAAAACCGTGGTGTTGCATTCCTTTATTGATTACTCAGAGACCAGGGGAGATGTGGTCCCTCCTGCTCTCTGTTTGGCCGTTGATGTTTTTGCCACATGACCAATCAGGAATTTGCAGGAGCATGCACACGAACACAGGCGTGCGCTCCCTTTGCTTTCACGGCTTCGCCTCCCTCGTCTTTCCTCACCCTCTCGGCCCCTTTAACTCGACTATTGAGATTAAGACCGAGCTTCCATCGAAGACGGCTGAAGCGGAGAGCAGGCGCCCAGAGGAGAAATGGAGGGTGTCAGAAGAGGGGAGGGGAGGAATGCCTTTGGTAAATTGGCAAAGAGGGGGGTGGGGTGGGCGAGACAAGGCAGCAACGTGGGGGAGCCGAAAGAGACGAGGAGCAGGAAATGAAGGACAAAGGAAAGATGGAGGGAGAGGGGAGAAAACAGAAAGGTAGTGGAGCTCTGAGGAGTCCGGTCTCTGCTCACCGCAGGCCCATGAATTTTAACTGTGGGATATCTGGAATTTGCACTCAATCAGTCAGCGGAAATTACCACAGAGGCAGAGGGCTTTAAATGAAACACGCAGAAAGGAAAGTACCTCTTCACTTTCGTTCTGCTTTGGGACAAGAAAAAAAAAAACTCATACAAACTGTCTTCTTCTTATAAGGCAGAAAGCGTTGCGGCCTTATCCTTACGTCAGCTTGACGTAAGGATAAGGTGATAACCTTACACCTTAGAAGTGGGTCACAGTGGATAAAACTAGTCATTTTACAAACCTGGCACCAGTCCTCCAGACAATCTACTCTTATCTTGGTACTCATTGATAACAGGGAGCTTGTGTTGGTATACAGTCCTGTGGAAAATGCCCTTCCTTCTGCTTTATTGTTCCTACTTCAGTGTTTCAGATTGTCAAGCAAATAATTAGCATGAGACAATGTCAACCCGCATTAACTTACTGCTATTCACAACCTTTTTATTTTTATTCTTTCTAAAGTTGAGTTCGGTTTCACTTGCCAAATGTAGAATCGAGAAATGCTGAAGCGCTGCTTAGAGGTCAATTTGACCTCGTCTATTTTTATGTTTACTTTAGTTTAAAGTTAACTTCTTATCAACTGTAATAGAAGTATGTAGTATGAGACACTGTTTTTACTTGGAGGATTTCACCCAAATTTTGTTGTACAATGTCTCATTGCTACAGTCAAAGTAAACATTAAAGTCTATTAAAAAAAAACCTCTAATGCTTTTCCAAATAGGGCCAAGTTGGATTGGACAGCTTTTCCATTTACTACCTTTTTAATGGACTCAGATTATTGCGGTTTGATGCAAAAATGTGCAAGTGATGAAAAACTTTTACATTTGACTATAATAGTGCAGATACTTTTGCACAGAAGCCAACATGTCTAGAAAGAAACTGCATCCGGATCTCGATTTTCTGCATGTCACCATCACTCTCCAACACACACACATACACACACACACACACGCGCAGCTGCCCCGCATCGCCGCTTTTCCCTCTGGCAGCACCAACAGTAAACACAGACAGGAAATGTCCTTCAACAGTTCTCGCTTATCAGCGGCTAACATGGAACCACATCAGGAGGCTTTCAAACAACAAACCCGTGTTTGAGACGGACCTTCTCATTGCCATTTTTGTTTACTTCCGTCTTTTTTCCTCTGTTTTGACCGAACTGCTTCTTCCTTTTATCAGCGCTCGGTAGAAGCTAGGCTAACGTCACCTTTGGCCTTTTGACAAACAAACGTCACTGCTAAAAGCTTCATCGACGTTTCGAGATGGAAAGCCATGTAACTGTTTCTTCGCCACGTGTTTGGAAAATGTGTTTGAAATCTCCAGCATGAAATCTGTCCAACAGTAACAACTTTATTCCAGTCTGTCTCCAAACCTATTCATTCACAAGAGCATGATGCTACTACTCAAAGCTTGTGACCGCAGACGGTTGTAAGAAAGTAATTTGACCAATAACATCGAGATCTTCACCTTTCGGTTCAATCCACCTCCATTGTCTCTTTGTTCCTGACCAAAACCCTGAGATACCTGAGCGTCTTCACTCTGCATCGTTCAGAAGATGGAATTTGATCGCGGCTTAAGTTAAAAGATGTTTTCCTCTAGAAGAAGTGAAATCAGATTCCGCTTTCGTTCCGACCAGATTGACCCCTTTGTCTCTTTGTTGACCAATGCAGTGGACTGTGTCCATCACTCAAAGCCCAGCTGTGCTTTTTGAATCTGGTCACACGGCACAAGATCTCCTTTAGATACGGTGTAGGACTAAAGACTTCTGTAAACTCTCTCTTCTGTTTTGATTTCTAAGCCTCACCAAGAAGCACGTAGATGCTGCGCATCTTTGAGCATAATCGATCTCACAGTTTCCACTTGAGGACTCCATCTCTGACTCCAGTGGAGCGATAAATGTCCTGCAGATGGGTCACGACTGTGAGCCAACGGATGATGTGATTATTTGCCCGCGTGCGGCTGCGCTGGTGGTGGATTTCCCACAAGGCCGAGCAGTCGTCCGGTCGCTGTGTGTGAAGGGTTTCATGGGAAAACAAATCAGGAGAGACACTTATAACTCGGGAGGGAACATGTAAAGGAGCGCCACCTCTTTCAGAGCTTTATATTCTATTTTTTTATGTTTCACATAAGTTATTCTAGAGAGAGATATACAGGAAAACAACTTGTTTAAGTTCAGACACCTTTAACTTGCAGAAGAAGGGCATTATTAAAGGTGGTTGCTTTTTGGCGTTCTAGTGTTTTGGGGAGTCTCGTTTCCTGCCCGAGGCGCAGCGGAGTCGCTAATAAGTGCAAATCTGAAAAGCTTGTGACACTTCGTCTCGGCCGCCACTCCCCAAGAATAGAAAGAAAAAACAAAAAGTCAAGAAGCGTCAAAAAATCTTGCAGGGTGTCAGACTAAACAGGCGAATCCTGCAGAAAACCCCTTCCACTCCAGTCGTCTGCGATCATTGTCAATGTCGTAAAGGTCGGGGGCGGGCGGGTGTGACAGGAGGCCAACAGCCAACCAAGCAGCCCCACGACACACACTCTCACTTCCGAACACACACACCCTGTCAGAAGCATTTAAGTAACCAACTAAGGGGTTGATTTTGCATTTGCAGCACTAAAAACCACATTTTCTTTCTCTCCTTTTTGTTGTGCGCTTTTGCAAAACCTGCACCTCTGAGTAGATGGCATGACAAGAAATACTGCCACATTTTAAAAATTTTGTTTTATAGCATTTGCATTAATAAAAACATTTCAGATGTTGCTACAATAAAATTTCACATGCAAAAAAAAAAGGCTCACAAACCTTGAAACCTACTGTAGATGTAAACTCAAAGAAAGGTTTGACTACCATCATGTTTAACCAGAGGTGAGGCTGGTAACTGTTGTGCTTTTGAGAGGTCAGGGACGTCACTGCAAAACCCATTTTTGGACATTTGGTCAGAACAATCAGGAAGCAGCTGCAGAACCTGCTCTCCACATGTTAACTAAAAACAAAAGACACATTTGTCTCGTTTTAAACCGTTGAAAGAACTTTGACTGTCTGCATTTTCATCCAACAAAGTTCCAGCTTCAATACGAAACGGGTGGATTTAAATTTTGTAAAAATGGCCCCAGCAAATCTTTTCACTGCTCTTTTGTGCACTTGGTATGTGTGTGGGCGTGTGTGTGTGCGTGCGTGTGTATGTGTGTGTGTGTGTGTGTCTGTGTGGGGTGGAGGGGATTCAGGTTGCAGGGTAGGGGCAGCTGGCAGGGTCTTGCCAAGATGTCATGATTGCCAACTCATAAAGGAGCTGATCTCTTTAACAAGAAAGCTTCCCTCCTCCCCTGGATTTCTCAAGCTCAGGGTGGGGTAATGTGTGTGTGTGTGTGTTCACGCATACATGCCATCATATGTGGCGTGGTCTAGCAAAGAGGTGGAGACAAAGGCAGGATGTGATACAGCACTTCCTCATTCATCTCTGCTGGCTCCTGGGCAGTGCAGAGAGCGCCACCTCTTGGCGAGCTGTCGCCACGGCGGCGGCATGCTGGTAAAATTCCACTCCCTGAGATAAGGAAAGCACAAGTGCAAACAGGCCAAAGTGAAATTACTCGATAAGATCCAAGGAGCCTCATGAGTGTCTTTTGGGGGAATTCTGGTCATGTGCAGCTTGAACGAAATGCTGCAGGAATGACGCGCTTAACAGCTGAATCGCTTTGTTTTAGTTTATCATACATACATGTGGTGCTGAAGAACCACACCCACGTCTACTGTAAAGTTCAAGGCCCTCACGCAACTGAGAAGTTGACAAAATCCCCTTAAAGCCTGTAAGATGTAACGACGCACATTCCCGGCCTCGGCGTGCGCTCTCTGGTCTGGAAATTTAAACATTAACGCTGCTAAAAGCTTCCTGGAAGCGCTGCCTTCCATTTGGATCTCTGAGGGCTGCTGGGTGAAGACTTGAGAGGCCCGGAGCGATTAACCAAAGAGACGTTGGACTGGTTTTCCCTCAGGGCCCTCCGCTGGCACCGGAAGGAGCTACAGGAATTCTGAAAACAAATGTTTTAATTCTAAGTTAACACGGGTGACGTCGGTCTGTTTATGTATTTTTAATGTAAGTGTGTGCTTTTTGGCATTTAGCTCATATATGTTACATTGCAACCTTACATGCAAATTTCCATTTTTCTCAAATATTTTTTTCTTCTAACATTCTTCATCACTTGAGCGCTAAACTTAAGGGGAAGAAGTTTCTTTCCTAAAATGTCTCTTGTGAGATATATGATTTCTATCAGGACTGTCATTAGCCTTGAATGTGCGATAAACAATGAGTCATCTATGCATTAGTGTCTGGAATGCAAAAAGCAGCTGAAAAATGTGTTAGCCTATTAGCGACAGGAGCAAATTTATGGTATTTAGTCTCTTGTGCAAGAGGGAAAAAAGCTTATCTGAAGAGAAATAGATTGGCCAGAGTGAGACGGTGGTCAGGGTTGCATGGAGGAGTCAAGCCTCAATGACTAAACGAGAGCTGAACGTCTCAACCACAGCCAAGGAACAGAAGCTCAACTCCATTCTCGCCTTACTTCAAATTAAACGTTTTTCTTCTAAACGTGCGTCAGTTTCTTGCAAACTGCTAGCATCCATGGTCAGAATGGCGGTTTTAAAGTCTTTCTGGGTTTGTTTTTGTAGATATGATGTGAAATGAGGTACATGAGTTGTGTTTTTACCCAGAAGGCTTTTGGGTTTGGGCCAACTCAATAAAACATGGATGTTTCGCAACATTTGATTTTTATCCTCCGCTCATTTCCATGCAATCCTTTACCTTCGTATCAGTAAATACCTACCTTTTGGCCGTCCGACTTAAGATTGAGATCTTAAGACTGAGTTTCATCAAACTCTGTTTAGGAACAAGTACGTGCAAATGCTTTGCACAGAAACATCTCAGGCCACAGAGGATCCTAAACACTCAATCATCTTTCTGTTTCATCACATATTGCGCCACGGCTAAAGACTTGCCTCGTCTTGTTATGAGATACCTTGTTGAATTCCTATCTAGAGGCCTGTCTTCTGCTTGTGTAAGGCAGATGCGTGTTTCTACATGTTGGATTCAAACGTTTGGTCCAAGGTTCACGCAGATTTCTCCAACATGGTCGTATTCATCCAGAGTAAATGAGGTTATGCTCATTTCCTTAAAGATTATGGCTCATTATCTCCTTTTTTTTATTGGCCACTTTATTTAGTTGATGTCTGCACACATCCCGCAGCATGACTATTCCTACCGAGTTCTTGCTAACACAGAAGGTAAACAGAAACCTTTGAGCCGGCTGTGGGAAGAACATGAAAGCACACACGTAAATCCCTTTGGAAAAGCTCTAATCTCTCCGCACATATTTTGACAAATAACAAAAAGGGAAACAAGGCATCAAGGTTTTGTTGGGATACAATTACAGTTCAAACAATGAAAAGCTCCTTTTTGACTGTGTGCTTAATCCAAATGGGTCCAGTGAGGATAATATCCACATTACAACCCATTTTACCAACTCACCCTACAGCCTGTATTGTTGAAGTGAAGTGAACCTACAGCTCTATCTAGTGGTAAACTAATGTTACATGTTTTGGGGTTTTGTTTTTACAGACACAACATGGCTGCTCCCATACAGGAATCCGGTTCACAGGAAAAGACAGCAAGCCATGAAGAAAGCCAGGTAATATAACAGAAACATTTGTTAGTTAGTGTATAAAGAAAACACATGCACGAAAAAATGCCTCCACAGAGATTTATAGTCTTTGTTTCTAGGTTTTAAAATGCAATATTTGTTCAGCACTGGATGTACATTCCTGGACTCAATATTTACCTCTAAATAAGTGAAGTAAATTCAATAGAATTACATTAAAGAGAAGAAATAACTTCAATTGGTAATAGTAAAATGTATGCATTAGCTGAATAAGGGGAATATTAAAATGTAAATGTAAAAGAAACACATTTCTTTGCTGTGCTTTACAGATAAACTGAAACTTTAAGATCTTCTTGTGCAAACAGGAAGGCAGTGGTATGATTCAAGGTGGATATGATCCATGTCCCTGGTTGGTGTTGGGTTTCTGGCAGCAGCATTTAATTTTTACTCACGCCTCTAAAGACACCGCGACAACAATCCAACCTACTGAAAATAAAAGCGTTCTCCAGTTTCTCTGTATCCTGTTTGAACAGGAAAAGCCAAAAATGGTGGCAACACCATGTAGGATGATGGTTAATTTTATTATATTTTGGATACTCTTTACATCCTGGCCACAGATGTGAAAAGAGATGTTGTGATCGTCTCTAATCACAGTTAGGGGGAGGCGAGAACGGAGCCTTGAGGAACCCCACATGTAGTATTTGTGGTTTTATACAGATATTATTGCCTGATCTGTTGAGATTAGCTTTTATGTAACGTTTGTATTGTTTCATTCTCAGCTTCTTCTGTCTACAGACACAATGGAAACAAAGGAAGTAGTCCACTGTGCTCTGCAGCTAGAGAAGTTAGCTGCAGAGCAAAGCTTTGGGAGAATCTCAACTCTGCTTGGGGATCTTGATAGATGTGATATATCTCCAGAGCAGCTGGAAATGACGGACATTGTCAAAGTGCTTTATAAACTCCTAAAAACCTGCAGGGAGAGCAGCGTGAGGAAAACAGCGAAGAGTCTGCTGTCGAGGTGGAAGAGACAGTACAGTAGTGAAAGGCGGGGAAACTCAGGAAACTCCCGTGCTGTTTCTTCAGGACAAGCAGAGGATGGGGGGGTTTCCAAAGATTCAGCACAAATGGGTGGAAATAAGGAGGAGAGAGCATCAGGACAGGAATGTGAGACTCCCACAGGAGAGACAACGTCTCCCTCTTCTGACTCTGTGAGAACCAAATGTGTTCAGCTCCTGCTGGCTGCTCTCCACCCTGAACCTCCTGATGGAGACAAGGCAGCAGAGCTGGCGGAAAGCATTGAGCGGCACATCCACCGTCTCCACAAAACCAAGCACCTCAAATACAAAGCCTGCGTGAGGAGCAAGGTGGCCAACCTGAGGAATCCCAAAAACAGTCATCTACGCCAGGGCCTCCTGAGCGGCTCCCTGGCGCCAGAGTCCTTCGCCCGGATGTCTGCGGAGGAGATGGCCAACGCTGAGCTACGGCAGCTTCGGGAGGAGTACTCATCCAGGGGTGTGAGCGAGAGGCAGCTTCCCCAAGGGTTGGAGGGTACGCCGACGCAGAAGGTCCGCTGCAAACGATGCGGAGGATCAGACTGCAGGGTGACACAAGTGTCCAGAGGTGCCCTGTTTTTGCCTGCGTGGGTGAGGCGTGGCGGCCCTGACGACGACGCGATGACCTTTGTTACCTGCGCTGGGTGTGGCCAGCAGTGGTACCACAACGGCTGGGTGTGCCTCTGAATCCAAAAGCCACGTTGACAATCTAGTGATGATCTGGTGAGGAAGTTAATAAAAGCAGTTCTTTTTCTTTTAACTTCTGCATAAAGTTTAAACAAGTTTGCCTGCTTGTTTAAAAGTCCAAAGAGTGCTGCTTCATCTTTGCTAAAGCAAAATCACTGCTAACCAGAACCAAGACTTTTAAAGAGTCAGTCATCACATTGTTACTGATTCATTTCCTGCCTCTTCCAGGCCTAACAGCCCTTCAGTGGTTTATATACTGACCAGTGGCGGCTATTGCTAACAGCTTCCTGGTAAGCTTTGTGAATTTGAACGCCTCGAGGAAATCTTCATACCTCTTTGAACTTTTGACATTTTGTGAAATTCTAGTCCATCACGCCCTGGGTACAAAGCCAAATAATCTACTTTATTCCACACACTAAAATGTATTTTGTTGTGATTTTATTTGACATGATTTTAAAGTGGAAGACAAATTTTTTTGTAACGTGTGATCTAAATCGTTCTCCTAAAAGGAGAACCTCTGGCCCAATCTCAAGCCTTTTGCAGCAGGTTTTTCTTCCCGGATTGTCATGTGTTTAGCTGCATGTCTTACCAGCTTCCCCATACCCGCGTCATGATGCTGCCACAAAAACATATTCACCCACTGTGCAACAAAGCTTCTGGCCTCTGACAATTGCCCTTTCATTTGCAGCAAACTGAATCCAGTGAATGAGACGTGTAATATTCGAGCCCTGAGGACGATCAGGACCAACTCAGAGAATACGCCGCCACTCCTGCCAGTTTTGGTGTTTCTCTGCCCTTCATCTCTGTTTTTGAATTATCTCTCAGTTATTATGTTGAATAAAGGATTTCATCCTTTTAGTCACTCTGGCTTGTCGTGTTAATGCTCTAAAAAGTATCAAATAGGAAATGATGACCAAAATCTTTCAAAGATCACCATTCGGAAAACTGATAGTAATAGTGTAGCATTTAGCTCTTTACATTGTTTTACATTCAAGTGATATTTTCCAAACTTTTAGTGTGATGTACGAGTTGCGTCCCACGTTAAAGCCTAAATACATTTCATATTTATTAATTTTACTGAATTTGTTTGCAAAACTGCTGAAAAATTGTTTTGAAAAATATCGACACATTTGTGTGTTGATGTTTGTTGTTCTCTTGTATTTTGAGAAATGAATAAGACAAATGAGCTTCTAAAAACTTTTTCATAAATGAAATTAACATTTAAAAACTGCTTGTGTGATTTCTATATTTCAGTGTTTCACATATATTTTAATGATAATCATGATGCTTATTCTTTAGAAATTGGTTTCATATATTTGGAGCACTTACAGTGAATAGCAGCTGTTTTACCAGCTGTAAAGAAAACTACATATGTGTATGTTGAATACTTTTTTCCTAATTTATTGTAATTTTACTTCTGCTTTTATCATAACTGTGAAAAATTACGAGATTATGACTGCTATAGATTTTTATATTTTTTTTTCCACGCCACAAAATGTGAACCACGCCACGCATGTGTCAGATTAAGTTCCCGCATCAGAGAGGAGGCGGGCGTGACCGTCTGCGGGTCATATGAGCGTCACCAGCCGCTCCTGCGCTCCACAGCAGCAGGGACGCACGGAGCACCATGTCGGCGCTGGATAACTGCGCTCTGCCGGGGTAAACAGGAGGATGTAACCCGCTGGAAGTCTGCGATAAGCCCCACAGGAACAGGTACGTGCACTGAGGAAGAAAATATAGTGTGCTATTGTTTAAATGGGACACTTCCTGAAGTTTTAATCTATGAAGTCGTAAACGTGACGTGATGGCTTCCATTGTCGGACGGACTCCAGTCTCTTTATTTTTTATCGTTTGTGGCAAAAATATTAACTCACAGTAACATGTTAGTTTTGAAGTCACAATTTGTTTGTTTTGATTTAGTTTATTTTAGCACATAATTTTTTTTTAACAAAAATGAATTAGCTGTCTGTATGCACAGCCGGTCTGAAGCATAAGCAAATTATGTCTCTGGTTATGTCCCGCCAGGCCAGCCGGGGGCACCCAAGAGCACTTGGATTTTAATGCAACACAGATTTCAGACCTTGTTTTCAAAGTGAGGCAACTTTTCATAACATTTAAATTGTACTGTGCAGTTTAATTTTTTTAATTATTTCTAAATGGTTGTTAAATAAATTAATGCTTATACTGTGGTGAAATTGCCAAGGTAATGTTTTTTATCCACTCTTGATTTTAAAATATAAAGACTCTTACAGCGGTTTTAATCTGACAGCTAACTTCATCACAGGTTCACTGGTTAGCCATAAAACTGTATTTTAATTTTTTTTAAATTCACCATTCAAGAAAGAATTAAAAATTGTGGTGCTGGTAGCTCTTAAATCAACATCCATTTAGGGCCCCATTTAACTCTGGGCAGCCTGTGCAAAACAACAACAACAACAAAAAAGCTTTAAGGGATTTCCAACCTCAAATACTTAGCCAAGTTATTTAAAGTGTCATTAAACATTAACCTGCATGCTTGCTTCCTCATAAACAGTTCAAAACAATCACATGTCGAATCAGGAAGCTGAGCTTTAACCTCAACTCTGGTGGGTAAATCATTACTTTGCGGTTTTTCCTGGGTTTAAAACTGAAACCTGACTTGTTGCATTTTGAAGGTTTGACCAGGGTTTGATTACAGTCAAGCGTCCAGTTTAGTAACACCAGTCATGTCACACAGAAGCTACTGAAAGAAGCACATGACTCCCGAGTGGGAGGCCCTGAACTTCTGCTTCTGTCTCTAGAGGAAATGACAGAAGCAGCAGCAGGAGGTTTTGAGGCTCCAAAACAAAGAGATCATTTACCCGTTGGTATTCGTTCCGCTGCCAGTTCATGTGACGCTTCGTCTTTATGGGCCTTCAGTTTATCTCTTCGGTTGGGTTGTATACAGACATCTTGACGATGTGTCTCCACAGTCATTACCGACTGGAAGCTCCAACCTCGACCCGTTTAAAAAACATCTCATAACTCTTTTTCCTTCCACTCAACTTTCCATTTATATGCCTGGATACAGGCCTGTGTAAAATACCAGCTGTTTTAATAGTGATCCGTTATTGCAACCTATCCAGGGTGTCGATGAGGGTTTGTTGGACAGCTGTCAAGTTAGCAGCATAGCATATGCTAGCACCTCAAATCTGACCTATTACACAGATTTAGTTCTTCAAAATGTTTTCAGGGTTACTTTAGATTTGGTGTATATATATTTTGCTATCATAACATGAGAGTTTTATGGCCTTGTTGCACTGTTATAATCAAAAACTGTGCATCTTAAATGCATCTTTATGTGATAATTAAAATCTTTCACCTTTTTGTCTGTCTGAATTAATTATGACCAGTTGTCTGCTTCTCAGCATGTCCATTGATTTCCTAGTTTTTATCCCGTCTTTGTGTCCTCAAGCAACCTTTAGTAATTAAATGATTGCATTAAACCACTTTATTAGTTTTCCACGCAGGCGTTTGTCAAATGTTTCGGTTCGGATCCGTCATTTTCTTTAGAGGTTTCTGCTTGAAAGGTTCTGCTCAGAGGAAAGAAGTAGTTTCCCACTGCTGAGTTTTTGTGGCACACTCAAAGATCCTGTGATCAGCATTCATGTGATGCACCACACGGATTATTTCATGCCTAACCTATTACACAGAGTGTGTATGTGTGGCGTAGTGTAAGATCTGGACTGTTAATAGGATTATCTGGTCTGGTCGAGTGAAAGGAAACATGTAAGCAGTTAATGTAACACGGTAGACGATAAAGTGAAAGCAGCTTGTCCTTAGCTAAACTTTCTGTTGAAGGTCAAGCATACCAAGCATTTGCTTTGCTTGATTTTTTTTATTTATTTTTTTGCAGATGAAAAATCAGTCAGAAAAAAAGTAAGGAGTACTTCTGCTTTGGTTTCCAAACTGCTTTCCAGCTAGGAATATATTCTTATTGATACAGAAAAGAACAAAAAAAAGCAATTATGGAAGTAAAATAATAAAGTAAAAGAAGTAAAAAACATGTAATTTTAAATTAATGCTTTTTAGATAATGCCTTACTTCTGTTGTACCTATATAAAGTCCTAAATGTTCATGTAAGATACAGTTGTATGTAGTAGAGCATTACATTTGGCTATCGGGTTGTACGTGAAGGTAATTGGATGCCTTCTTCCCCTTTAGGTCCAACTCCTGGTTCTGGTTCTGGTGTCTTCAGAACTCCTGTCTGGCCTCTTGGTGTCCATCCCCTTGCATCACTGCAGCCATGATGTCCAAGTCTGCTCTGCTGAAGGTCATCCTCCTGGGCGACGGCGGCGTTGGCAAGTCGTCCCTCATGAACCGCTACGTCACCAACAAGTTCGACTCGCACCTCTTCCACACGATAGGCGTGGAGTTCCTCAACAGAGAGCTGGAGGTGGACGGGCGGCGGGTCACCCTGCAGATCTGGGACACGGCGGGACAGGAGCGCTTCCGCAGCCTCCGCACGCCCTTCTACCGCGGCTCCGACTGCTGCCTCCTCACCTTCAGTCTGGACGACGGACAGAGCTTCCAGAACCTCTCCAACTGGAAGAAGGAGTTCGCCTACTACGCTGACGTCAAGGACCCCGACAGCTTCCCGTTTGTGGTGCTGGGCAACAAACTGGACGTCCCTGAACGCCAGGTGTCCGGGGAGGAAGCCCGCAGGTGGTGCCGGGAAAACGGAGGGCACCCGTACTTCGAAACGAGCGCCAAAGACTCGACAAACGTAGCGTCGGCCTTTGAGGAGGCGGTGCGTCGCATTCTGGCATCTGAAGATACAGACGACCACCTGATTCAGACTGACACAGTGAACCTGCAGAAGAAGCCTCGCCCGGAGCCCAGCTGCTGTTAATCTGAGGGACTCCGGGGTTTTGCTTGGGCCTTTTCGCCGATGCCACTGTACAGTTCTGCATGCTACTATTTATGCTTAAACCTGGATCAACATTTTAATGTCAAGTTTTAGCTCAACAATCAAAACTACACTACGTTTGGTTCACATCTACTGATGTTATCTCTTTTGTTTGTATCAGGGAAGCAACTAAGACCAAAAAAACTGTGATTAAAATATGTTGATGCCTACAAAAGCAGAAGTTGAGATTATTTTGTGCTCATAGTTGCAGAAGTAGTCCTCAGATTGACTTTAACACTTCCACACCCACTGGATTTAGATTTATTCTCTCCTAAAATAATCATTCTTGTCTTGTATTTGTGTAAAAAAACAAAAAAAAAAAACTGCATAGAAGCCCAGAGTTCTCATTTCTCAATAACTCAGCGAAATTATGTCTTAAAGTATGAGATTTTTGACTACATTATAGCCCAATATACAGCGAACAACTTTCATATCTCTCAAGTATGAGGGTTTTAGCTTCATTATATGAACCGAACAACTTACCACACTTAAGTTTTTACTCTCAATTTGCTATGAATTGACACAAATTTGTAGAACAATTGAGGCAACTTGCTTTCGTTTTATTTTTGTGCAGTACCCTTTTCGTCCACATGGCAGCGCCACTGTCTTATGAAGTTCAAGTTAAAATCTGTTTAAAAGCGGAAGATTTAAAGCGTCATTACTGTATTTATCAGAAACACACACAACGTTTTAGCTCTAAATGGTAAAGGAACCATGAAAACAAATGAAACATTCTGTAATTTCCTGACTTTTATGTCACAAAACCCGCCCCGTTTTACTGCAGTAGGTTTTTCCTCGTAACCTTTTGATATTTGAAATAATTATCAACCGGTAAAAACGATGATTGGACACAGCTGGCAGCAATTAGGCGAAATTCCGGTGACGCCGTCTGGAAGCTGGAAGAAAACAGCGCGAGGATTAAAAAGTAAGTTTAATTTTGCTTTAGTAGATAAAGTTTTAAACAAAATATTTTGACTTTATTCCTGTTGAGAGATTTGGTCAAGTTGAGTCGGTAGGAAAGGTTGAGAAAAGCGATAAAAAACAAATAACTCGTTTTGCTTTTTTTAAGCTAAAACGCACGACGGAAGTGTTTTCTTCCTATTTTGTTGCTAAATACCAATTATTATTAAATAAAAATGAAAGCAGCAGGTTTAGCTATTTTTTTAGTCTCTGCTAAAATTAGAATTAGACAACTATTCAAGATAAATGTATTAATTTTAACAATTAAGAGCAAACAGGCAAATAAAACAAACTCGTAAGTAAGTAGTTCATTTTAAAAAGGCACTTTTTAATAAAGTCATAATTCTGAACTTCCATTTACTTTTCAAAGGTAATTTATGTCAAATCCGCAACTTTAAATATCAGTAATATTTTCTTCTGTAAAGATAATTTTGTGGCTAAAAGTTAAAATCTGCTTAGAAGAATATGGGAATCTGCATAACTCAGACATTCTTTAATGTATAAGTTTCTCTTCCACTGATTAGTACTAAGAAATTTACAATATCAACTATGTTTATTTTTCTTTGGAAGATTTAACATTAAATATGTATGTTAGGAGAAGTTGGTAAATATAGAGAATAATTTAAAACAATATACTTGCTGCTAGTATACAATGTAAAGTATAATGCAATCAGAATCAGTGATGAAATTCATAGATGTGAAACTTTTTTTGACAAATTTTAACTGAATTCTAAGTAAATAAAAAAGTGACATTAACTTGACACCAAATAACAGCAAAAATGGATTCAATAATTAGAACAATTTGGTGTTCATTATATATATTTTTCAATATTATTTATGGTTTCATAAAGATGTTATCAGAAATGTTATTTAATTTAATAATAAGCCTCTGAATGCCTTTGTCTCCTGATAATTTCAGATTTTAAGGTGTATACAGTGAATCTAAAAGCGTTTACACTGTGAAACAGAGTTAAAGTAGCTGCCCTATATTTAACTAATAGTTAGATTTCAGTAAATCTGGCTTTTGCTTTTATTTTTGCAGTGAACCTTAGACACATTTTGTAGTTCCCGACTGTTTTCACTTTGTAAACTTTCCATAAAAGTCACAAATCGAAGAAAGAGGCGAAATACACAGTCGTCACGATAATAAAAAATATCGGTTTTACTAGAGAAGGTTACAAAAATCACCATAGAGGAGTCATAGAACTATTTCCAACTTAAAAAAAAAGAAAAAAAAAGAAAAACCAGAATGAAACACCTACAGGGACTACAATGCCATCAAAGTACAATGGAGTTTTTCTTTAGAAAAGAGCAGGGGCGGAGAGAGGGGAGGGAGGAAGGGGGCAAAACACCGCCTACCATAGTTGTCAGTACAAATGACTACACATCACCTGAAAAAACTGCAAAGACACAGTCATGTCTCCTTCATGCAAATAACGAGGAAACAACAACACCCTGACACGCATCGTCGGCTTATAGGAAATTGAAGTTTTGCCTTTTACATCAACCTGGCGGCAAAGCACAGATATTTATTCAACATAACACACATGGCAATATAGTCCTTTTTTTATACAGAATAGACAGCTGCGCACATGGACGATACTGACATGCTTCATCTCATCAAAGTTCAAAAATTTCTCTTGCCTATTTTTTTCTTTTTTTTTAAGGGTTAACTAATCGGTCATGATTAATATAGAATATAGGCCGTGATTATCGAAACACATCTGGTTATAAAATTAATGTATGAAAATTCCTGACTTGTTTTATTCAGTGTAAACATCCAAAACAGTCTTTGTGGCTTGTATGAGAGGCATGGCATTCAAAAGAAACAGGAGAAAAGAGAGAAAAAAAGAGGAGAAAGTGACTTTTGTCACGCATTTGGCTAAAAATAAGCACAAACATGTACTTAACCACAAGAACCCAGCTGCCTAAAATGGATAAAGAGAATAATAATAATAAAAAATAATAATTCCCATATTTTTTCTTCACATTTTAAAATGTATACGTCACAATCACCTCAAATCCATCATATAATCATGACTGAACTGTGTCCCTCTCACGACATATCATTGAAGATGTTACATTACAATTAGTATATCAAATGCAGAACTAGTATTCGAGTGCTAAACACATTTCTCAAAGGGTACGTTTACATATATTTGTTAAAAAAAAAAATTATAAAAAAGAGCATGTCAGAAATAAAACATGGATTGTGTTCTCCCCGTTTTGGGGTATGGGAAGAGGTGTGGATCAATCTTTTTTTTTTCTTTTCTTTTTTTTTGGGTGATTCTGCTATTTACAGGTGAATTTAGTTCCCGAAAGGAGGAACCGGTGGGTGGAGTTCACACAGGATAAGATCAGTAATCGGGTCAGAGTTTAAATGGTGAATGTTTGGAAATAAAACACAAGTCGGATTTTGGTTTGATACCTGAGGTGTGTGTCTTTTTTTTTTTTTTTAAGACCTATATGTGCAGCGCCCTCCACACTTAGAGACAGCCTTGTTAAAGTTGTAAAGAAATAAAAAATAAAACTCTTTTGTCGCAGGAAATTAGAAAAAGTCCATTTGAGCACCATTCATTCACTGCGTAGGTGTAAAAAATAAAAGTAAAATTGCAAAATCATTGACCCAACAATTATCTCTAACGTTTCTAATAAAATAAATGGATAAAAAAATTCAAATTAACTTTGCTTTAAAGTGTCTGACATTTTTCCCACGCAGTCAAAAACTAACTTTTTAAATTAATTTTAATTTCTGAACAATAAACTGAACATGCAGAATTTTCATAACATGAACAAAATAGTTTAGAAAAGGGAAAAACAAAAACATAAAAATGAGTTTGCACACTTGTCTTAAAAAGGGTATCAAATTTTGATTAGCAAAAAAAAAAAAAAAAATTCTATATATATATTTTTTGCTGTATCCAACATTTTTCATTTAATGTTTAATAATTCAGTGCCAAAAAGCAAGTGTCCGTCTGCTTCTCTGTTGGTGGGCCGCAAAAAAATCACAGAAAGTGTCTAAAATGGTCCATGACCCTCAGTTTGGACACCGATATATAAATGTAATTTGACAAAGACTCAGATTTGCATTAGCTAAATTAGTCCTGAAATCACCTTAACTTACCCACATGTACAGCCAAAGTAATAACTAAATTAAAAATGTCATCCCCATGGCATGATGCTGCCACCACCATACTACATAATTTAAAAAAAAAAAGAAAAATGCAGACATTTTAGCCATTGGAGCCAGTAATTGTGGAGGGCGCCGCCTTTGACTTTTATTTCAGCTGGTGATGAATGTAACAAAAAAACCCGAAAACCTCAAATGGTCTTAAAAAGAGACATTTGGCGAGCTTCCTTGCATTCTTTCACGGCCAGATGAGAGGACTGGTTCCTCTCAGCAAGAAAACTTAATCTTAATCCAGGACATGGAAGCAGATAAACTGTTAACGGATCCTATAAGAAAAGTAGCTCTTAAATATACTTACTCAAATGCACAGAAATCCTTGAGATACTACATGGTTTTTCATTCTTTTAGGTATTTATTCCTGGTTGGGGGAAAGAAAGGGTTTGTTTTGCTCAAGGGATTTTATTCTCCCCCATTTGAATTTGTTTTTAAATAGTGCAACAATGTTCGGAGCAATAGCAATAAAAAGTCAAAGTGGTGGGGAAAGAAAAACTAAAAAAGAATCTATGAACCCAAACTCATAAAGATCATAACAATACCTGGCATACTTTTAGAGTATTTAAAAAAAAAAGAAAAAGAAAATAACATTCACACACATTCGCACAATATATTCATATTCATATATATATATGCATATAAAACACCAAAAAACAGAGGAACTTGGTTGCTGTGGTGCTTCCTAGTGGCTGAAACACACAGTGAACATTGTTTTTCGATTTTTATTCTGTTTTTTTTTTTTTTTTCTGTTTTTGTTGTCGTTAGGAGCTATGTGTCGAGAGGCTGTGCTGGCTCAGGGCGCAAGGCCATCACAGCCGGGCCACGTTCATGAGCCGCCGCCCAAAAAGCACAGGGAGGGAGGAGGAGGAGGCGCTTCGAAAACCAATGTACCGTACCTGAGCTCGACACCCGACGGGGCGAGCCTTCACCGCTCTGAAGCAGCCGCCTCCGTCCAGGGCCTGGCCGCTCTCCTCCCGACCCTCCAGCCTCTTCCCCTACCGGTGGTGAGAGCGCGCTGGCGCCTCGGAGCGGAAAGCGCTTCTGGGTAAACGGAAGAGGATGGAGAATCAGGAGACTGGGCTGTCGAACATGACCGAGGTGGTTTTGTCGGAGGGAGAGTTTGGGGGTGGTGGGCGCTAGGTGTTGAGGGATGGGTTTAAGATTCGGGGGAGAAGATGAGCAATGGCAAGAGAGGACGCTTTGTCCTTATGAGTAGGAGGAGGAGTTCTGGCCGTCCTTTGAGCGCGCCTCGGCCTCCAGGTCCTGGTCGTCCTTCGTCTTGATGTCCTGGTAGTCGTGCGTGGAGGCGGCGGTCTTCAGGTACGCCCAGTTAGCCGCTAAAATCATCAGGTAGTGGATCTGAGAGCAGAGATGGAAAAAAAAAAGACGTTTTACATTTCAGAACTCAAAAGTACATTTTGGTCTCCATTAAAATGACTGCAGTATGTTAAATAAAAGTATTGTTTGTAGGAAATGTGGGAAAGTTCAAGGTGTCTGAATATTTTTTACACCTTGAACTTGAAAAAAAAGCTACATTTTGTTGTAATTTTGTTTTAAACTTTTACTTTCTCTTATTGCCACCTTTCTAAAACAGTTTCAATCTTCTCTCAATAAATTCTCCTAATAAAAAAATCAAACAGTCCGATAAGTAACTCACTGATGTAACTACACTGTGTTTCAGGCAACGTCCAATGAAACGCAAGGAGTGAAGACTACAGAGATATCCTGATGAATCTGCTCGAAGAGTTGAAGAAATATTACAGATTGAAGCGCTGACCTGATGTTTTTCAGGTAAGAAAAACTTCTTTATTTTTTCATTGCGTTTGCTTGTTGCATTTTCTGTCATCACAAAATATCGGCCGATATCCGTGGATTTTCCTCCTACACTAAAAAGAATTGACATTAATTATTTTTAGTGCCATAAATAAGACCAAAGGGAGGTTTTTCTTGGTGTCTGAGCCAAATGAACAATGTTCTGGACTTAAAGGTACTGAAATATCTATTTGTTGTCCCTAATTACGTTAAGTGTCATTAGTAACTACAGTAAATACATGTATTAGGTTAAAAAAAAGCTATCCAAAACAACCTGAATATCTGAAAATGTAATTACCCTCCTCCTTAAATTAAGAGCTAAATAAGATCAACCACCTTTCTTAATTTAATCCCATGACTCCCATGAATCCCATCCAAAGCTTCTTCAAGAAATCTCTTGATTTTATAAACAGAACGTGAGCCAAATGATCTAAAGGAGAAAAAAAAGGAATAGCTCTGATTTAAATGTTCTAATCTGAACAAATCTATTTCTAATCAGCCACAGTGAGAACCATTATCCATATATGTTAATGCTGCCAGTCCATTTTCATGACACTGTTCCTTTAAAAGATCAAAAATTAAAAGGCGTACAGGTGACCCAGCGAAACATGTGTTGAGATGTTTCATAATTTATTTATTTATCTTTTGGCATCTCCATTTCCCTGGATGCAAAACACAAAAGTCCGCCTCCACAGTGGAGTAAAACACAGACGCTCACACACACACACACACCTAAACACGCTCGCATAACAGGCCGCGGGGCAGGATTTCAGCTGATAGTACAACACATTTACGTGAGAGGTTCGGTTGCCGCAGCAACAGATAAGCACGCCATGGCAACGTGCATATTTTGAGCGGCGGGTTATCAGAGCAGCTCACCAGAGCGATGACAGTGGCTCCGGCGCCGGCCAACGCCACGATGTAGAGGTGGTAGGACAGGTAGAACTGAAAGGGGCCAAAAAATAGATTTTAGGCAAGTTACACAAGAATAAACTGAAAAAAAGTGGAAAATAAAAAAAAAAACACCCACTCACCTCGCTGGTGCTGCAAATATCTGTCAGTGTGGTTCCACAAGCCTTCCCGGGTGTTGCGTTCAAGGGAATAACGCCTGCAGGATCAAAGGGACGAAACGTTACCAAACGACAAGAAGCTTCTTTTTTTTTTTCCCCCTGATTGAAAGTATATTGAATGAGGCTCAAAGAAAGATTAAAGGAAAAAGGGCTGCTGCTGCTGCTGGAAAAATGTGGGTCATTATTCTGAATGGATTTCCATCTCATTTCGTCATATAGGCTGAAAAATATCATTTATCAACGTAATTTGGCCTCTTTCTTGTTTCAGTCACAAAGAACTATAATTGCTCCTCCGTTTTAGCATCTGCTGACCATAATTTGGCGTCTCCCACTAATTGGGGTTAATATTCTGAAGCATATCCTTATCCTACTTTATAGTCCGGCCAGCTGTCTTTCACATGTGGGTCAAATACTGTACATTGTTCCATCAAACAGTGAACCGTAGCACTACCAGATTGGATTCTCTGTACTTAAACTGCATTTTTTTCCTTTTCTATTTTTTTTTTTACCATCCTGCTGGTTTGAAAATCAGAGGCTGTCACATCAGATGCTTCTCTCTGAGCTCCTTGATCAAGGGGAGTCGCTCTTCATCTTTGAAGAAACGCAGCCGTACATGTTTTGCATTCGCTCTCTGAAGCTGCAAATGCAATATTCAGACAGGAGATGCATATAACATCCCGTGCTGCTGGAGAGTATTTCTTCCCCTAAACTTTTCACAGATGCTATTTAATGGATCAAAACAAAATGGCGCTGTGTTGACGATTTTCAACACTTTAACCACCGGTTTTTGTATTTTATCTTTTGACTCATTGTTTGTTGTAAAATAATTTAAGCTCAGTCAAATTGGATGGAGAGCGTTTGTTTCAAGTGTTTTTGTTTTAGCACCAAAACAGGGTGTTTGAGGCTAACACTAGCATGTTTTGCTGTGGAGAAGGTGTCATAAAGGGGATGCGCAGTGTTAGCCTTCCTCCACATATTGCGTTTTGCAAGCTGGCTAAAAGGTTTGCAGTGCCCTTTATATGGTGCAAACAATGCTTTCTTTCTACAGTGGCTCCTCCAGAAATATTAAAAAACTTCTTAATTATTTCTCTGATTATTGCTCTCCTTGACTGCCTTGTTATTGTCGGAGGGCGGCCATATTTGCAGCCGTTCCATTCTCAGATGGTGGGTTGATGATATTGTTTTTGTGTTGGTTGAATACGTTAGCAAGCTTCTGAGAGCTGAGGTTTTGGAGGTTAAAGCTACAAAGGCAGGATATTCAGTCTTAAATAGAAGCATTGTACCTTTGTTTTTATTTCAAAAACGTGCTTTCATAACCCTGCTGCCCCTCGGGTTCAGCTCCAGCCCACCTGATACTACATAACTGTAATGAAAATCTGTCATCTTTAATTAGATCAAAAGGGAAAACCCCAGCTGGAGCATTAAGATTGTCTTAACCCCTTTATTTCATCCTGAAAGTCAGTTTTTACCTTTTGAAATCTTGATAAAGACATGCAAATAAGCAATAAAAAAACTCCGTCAGGATGCAGTCGAAGCATAAAAAGACTCTTGAATTCGCAGCTCTCCCCACCTCCGAATGCCACCCTGGGGTGACCACCCCTACCACCGACCCTCCCAGAGAACCAGAGTGTGAATGAAAGCATCGGCGACTCACCGTACTGCCTGACATCCACACAGACGGAGTCAGGATATGTGATGTTGGAGTCTGGAGATCTCATGGCGGCGCAGGTGTTCCACATGTTAAAGAAGAGGAAAACCGGGATCGCAGTGAAGCAGAAGATGGCGATGAACACCAGAGCAAAGATGTAGGTCAGGAACATGAACTGAGCCGGGGAAAGGAGGAGGCAGAAGATGTGATATTATTATTACGTTATGATGCACTGAAGAATTAGGCTCATGATATTTACTTAGTCCTCATCATCCACCCACTCATGCATCACATTTTGCTTCCATGCTAATGTAACTGGACATCTGCAGTAATTAACTTAATCAGACAAGGAAGGACAAACTGTGCCAAAGAAACCCTGAAGGCTGAAGCGTGAATCAAGAATCTAGCTTAAGAATACATGATTAAAAACATCTCCACATCTTTATGCCACCATAGCGACTTCTTATTCTAAAAAACAAAATGGAAGTAGCTACGTCTCATTTATTAGCTTTAACATACGAAGGCAGTGATGCAGCGTCCACAGATGGTCGTCTTAAAGTCGCTCTGCAGCTCCTTCTTGATGGCGCTGGTGGTGTAGAAGCCCTCACCCAGCAGGAGGATGGCGTAGACGAAGAAGAAGGAGGCAATGCCATAGATGATGTACTGAAAGATCTGGATCCTGGACGCAGGAAACAAACGATGGCGTCACGTTTGTTTCTGCTTAGCATAAGTTTTAAGGCTTTGCTGACTGATATTATTAGTGGTTATGTAGGTCTGGAGATGTTAGGGTGCATGAAACCTCATTTTTCAAAGCAGATCGTCTAAACAGGAAGTGAATACCATAAGGATGACGGACTTGTGTAAATCAGACAATAAAGGCCCTTTAACAGGAAATTGTCTGTGGATCAGATGGATGACCTCAGAATATTTATGACGAAGATCAAATATGCAGGAAATAGGAAGGAAAATGCAAAAAAAAATAATTTTGCTGCAGGATAATGGATTGGATTCTTGGTTTTAAAGGAAGGAAAAACCCAAAGTTGAGGGAAGAGGATGTATAGGACTCACACAGCGGCGAGGGTGGCGTGGTCACTGGTGATCCTGGAGAAGTGGTTCTCCAGCATGGTCAGGGTGCCGGTCAGCGCCACGTGGCCGCAGCCGCAGAACAGGGCCACGCCCGAGAAACAGAGGATGGTGGCCACCAGCGAGGCGTAGGGCACCCCGCCCAGACACTTGATGCAGCACTCAAAGCATCCTGCAGAGGGAGACAAAGAGCGAGGTTGTTTCCACTTTTCCTGTTGCATTTAGCTACGAGAAAGCTCACAGCTAAGAAAGCATTAAAGAGGATCTGAGAACAAAGAATTTAGGTCAGATATGAAAGAAGGCAGATGGGGGGTTTGGGGGAGGATAGAAGAAGCTCTGCTGCAGCCATGTTTTTATAAGAAAGAACAAAGAGAGCAGGCTGACATCCCATAGTGACTTGCTTAGCTCTGCTGACGACACTCGCTGCAAAACTCAATGGCCTTTTTTATCCTCTGCATCAGGCATGTTGAGCATCTTTCACAGTGAGTTGGAGTGCTGAATTTTGCACCACCTACAAAAACCCTCTAACTTTTTTCTTTTCTGTTCAAGAATGCCTCATAATCTGAGCTAGAGTGATCAAATGCATGATGTTAATTTAATTTTTAGATTGAAGTAAATGTGTGAATTTGCCAGTAGAACTTCCCAAAGGTTGATGAAAAATTAAAAATCCCTCTCTTCTGTTTTGCGATGCTGAATAAGTAAATTTGTTTTCAGCTTCCTGTGTGACGTCTACAGGTGCTGCAGATCCATCCTCCTCCAGAATCCTCCCCACCCCCCCAAAAAGCTGGAACAAAAGGCACCGAATACAAGAGCTGCATGTTATATAACATGCAGCAGGAGATAAAAATAACTCCTGTGGCAAAGCAGGAACTTACTCTCGGAGTATAAAAGACAAAATGAACTGTCTTGTGTGGCTACGTTGCTGTTTCCATGACAGCCTGCTCCAGTTGGCACCGCTAGCTGATGTTCACAAGTCGGCACGGGTTTTGGTGCCGACTGAACCCACCGCGCGTCCTCTGTGTGGCTCTCCGCGCACACCATTATCTGTTCTGACACGCTCCCCCAATCGCCAGTGAATAACGCACTCGGTGGCAGTCGTGGCCCTTCGTGATTTCTACTCTACTCGACAGCTCGTCTCGTGAAAACATTAGATCCGCTCAAATATCCACAGGACCGGGGAGCCCGGACCCGCTGACTGCTTTTATCAGCGTGGCCCTTCATCGATACACTGTGACACCTGATGGCAGAAGTATGGAAAAATACAACTTCAAGGTTAGCTTTCAGCCTCAAACGCAACAGAAATCCTCAGAGAAACTCTAGATTTAAATGTTGAGGCGTGGTAGAGTTTACGGCCTGCAGGCTGTTGCTGTTGATGGGTTTAAAAGAGCCAATTGATTTAAGCGTCCCCAAGGGGAGCAATAGCAATCTATAGCACTATACAAACTAAATGGAGTTTCTTTTCTCCACAGTTATCACCCCCTGCTAAAGACGGTAATTTGAACAAATGTATTAAATAGGGAATAAAATCTCTGATAATACAAATATTGAAGAGTCTACCAGTTAGAAATTGTTTTTTTACTTTAGTTGCTGAGCTAAGACTTCCTGTTCCTCCAGGGGGAAAATATTACATCACACAAGTCCCTTTCTGTTTGCTTCTTTTCAAAATGGGAAAGACAGGAAAACATTATATTCCATAGTGTCGATCTTCATATGACAGAAAATGACTTCAAGAACAGCTTTTTGAGTTTATTTAAGACAGAAAAGCAATAGATACTCTTACTAATGTATAGTTATATTGCAATCTATTTTTTTTCTAATTTAATGTATTTTTATCAACATAGTAGAGATTAAACATTGAGTAAATTAAATTTTTTAGGATGTTTGACTGCTTTTCTCTCTGTAAAGTAACACTGGAGGCCAAAAGCATAACTCATACCACCATCTGGTCAAGTTGGTGTTTATATCCAACTGTCTGCTGTTGATACACATTAAACACATACCAAGAGTTATGCCCAAAATACCCAAATTTCTGTCTATTTATGGCATTTTCAAATAAGAAATGTCTGCTTAATTTAGAGTCCGACTTCAAAAACATCAGTATGGTTTTTTTATTAAGTAGTAACTGTAACTTCCAAATCGCTCTGCAAATTTAATAATTCTAGAAATTATTACATTTATTACTGCTGTGTGTGTGTTAACCTGAGCTGATCTCATGCAGATCAGCTCAAACATCCTTTGTGACGAGCTAAATATTGATCTTCTGGTCATTTGCTATTTATTTATTTATTTTTTTAAACCAAAAGTTGTTCCGCCTTCCACAATGTAAGCATAGTTTACATCAAATAGTTTTGATTAATTTTTTCCACATCCTGATAAGAAGTCTTGTCAAAGTTGATTCAAGAAGTTTGAGTCATAATAAAAGCTCATCCTTAAATCTGAAGAAGCATCATCTTCCTCCTGCCTTACGTAACCCAGCGGAGGCCCGTTACGTAACGGACCCAAATCCTATTAATGTTAATGAAGGAAGCGAGCTGATGAAGCTGAACGGCTGGACGGAGAAGTGGGCCGAGGCCTCCTGGATGAACCGCGGCCTCTCTGACTCACCGGTCAGCACAGCGACGGGTCCTCAATTCTGCTCTGAAACATCAACCTCAACGAGTAAAATTTGAGGGTTTTATTTTCGAAACGAGACGGAAACAAAAGGAAATCCTTCCTTTCGAATGCAAATGAAGAATTTCCACCTTTGTCTTCCGTCGTGGATGCGAGTAATCTGACTGGATGGGAGCCTTTTTGGGACAAATCCCACGCCTTCGTGGGAGCTATTTAAGGGCTTTATTGTTTCTGCTTTTAGCGCCGTCTTCTCTCCCCTGGTTCCACGCTGCTTCACGGATGAATTCACAGGTTCCTCTTGAACGACGGAGCCGACGCTCCCCTCTATCCGGTCCTTCCTCTCCCCCCCGGCTGCGACTGCCAGCCTCGGTTTAAAAGTGCGCTAATGGGAAGCAGACCGGCCGGAGTGGTCAGCTCCAGCCGGCCCTAATGGAAATCAATGGGCTATTCATTAGAGCAGAATTTAGGTGACACACCGAGGCTGGCCTATCTGCCTCGTTTTATACCTCGCTGCCTCTGTCTTCGCTCAACTGTCTCCTTTTCTTTGAAATATGGCCGCTTGTCGCCATCGTGCTCTATTAAGCCAGCTGGCGTTAATCACCAAGACACTGTGTTACGCTCCCGTTATGTTATGGCGTCGTAGATCATTTTAAATAAGTTTCGGTAGGTCCCCACCGAAGGATTTCACCTTTCTGTTCACGTTAGGAGGCAGGGCGGCCCAGAATTTGACAGACGATAAGCGAAATTCTGGAGTATTGGGACAGTTTTCCCGCTTAAATGCCGACCTCAATTTGTGGCTGACAGCTAAGCGAAAGGGCGCTTGCTTTTATCACCTTTTCATGGGCAGCTCCGAAACAAAAGGCCGATAAAATGAGAAAGAAAACCATGAAAGAGGAGGGAACGTGTAGAACGACTAGGAACAAGTGAGGAGAAGGAGGTGAGAGGGGAAAAAGGCAGAGCGAGAGAAGGATGGGGAAAGCGTTTTCTTGGCCCTGGGGCCGGCGAATGCCAGTTGCCATAGCAACGTGTTACCCACGACCCACTTCAGTCCCTCGCAGCGGCTTCACTCCGCCTTCACACGCGAGAAAAACCCAAAGATTGTCGTGAAGTGGCGGCTGTAGCTGAAGCTAAAGCTGTGGAGTGGCGGTCGGTTCGTCTATTCATGTTTTGATCTGATTCAAATCAAAATTATGTGAATGGAGAAAACATCAAACTTAAAAATGTCAGCTTATGTCTCTGACTCGATCCTTTAGGTATCCTAGTTACATTTTACACCTTTAGTCTTAATTTTAATACCATTTTGGCTGTGTTGAATTAAAAAAAAAGAACTTGCCAAAGGATTATTATTGTTTTACATTTGTAGTCCTTATGTTAGCCTAAAGTGGCTAAGCTACCCGCTAGAAAAGTATTAAAAATGCACATTTTTTGGTCCACATTTATGTAGCATAAATTGACGTGTTGCTTTATTGCAATATAAATTCTTAGTTGCTTCTTTTTTATATATATTCAGCTGAATGAACATTTACAGTAAATATTTTTATCAATATGTTTGCACATACTATGTTTTTATAGTTTCTTTCTCATCATGTGGGGTCGACTCGTTCTTGGGTCAAGTATTTGGAACCACACTTTTTTTGTTGTTGTTGTCAGATCCTTGTTTTTTAATTTGATTTGGTTCATAGTTACAAAACCTGTCACCAGAATCAGCCTGATTTCTGAGCCTGAATGTGGGTCCTCTTTCCAACCAATTAATCATTTATGATAATAAATTAATTGAACACATTGTAAATAGATCATAAAAGCTTTAATTCCTGCTTCCTTTTCTAAATAATAGACAGCTCTCTTTCCTGATTCTTCGTCTTCATCCTTGTTTTTTCCCCACGTTCCCATTTTTCCGCCTTTATATTTAAATCTGTGCCTTCCTATTAGACTCAGGCGCTGTGACTGAATAAATAATGCCTCGCAGGCCGGAGATGCGCTCCCAAACAGAACCTGTCACCGATTGCTGACATCTTTTGTGATTACGCTTCGCATTCTGTCAATCACCCGACACCCACGGTATGAAATAATCCCTCAAATGCATGTCGTCTTACAAACTTCATTGTCACAGGAATTGAATTTGGAGCATTTGTTAGAAAAAAAAAAAGGCTTCCAAGTAAGTAGATGCACAGAAAAAAAGAAAACCAGGGTAAATAGTGTTATCAAGGCGCTGTGTCTGTTAGTTCTGGATAATATTGGCTGAATAATGTGCTGTTTTTTTTCTGGCTACATGGATTTCATTGTTGTAATGCCTGCAAATCCTAAATACAGGATAAACTCAAACGGTGAGACGATTATTTCCACTGTCATGACTCTTCCTACTACATCGTTCCAGTTAACATTGCAGTTCTTTGCTTTTATTTTAAAATGTAAAACACTGGAATTCAACTTAGATTTATGTAGGAAGGATGGATAATGAATGTGGATAAAATGACGTACATGAGCGACAGGGAGTACAGAAAGAAGAACAAAATGTGGAAACATTTTTCTATATTTTCCTAGACCTAGAAAATACTGAAAACAAATCTCCAAGGTTCAGAGGAATCCCGTTTAAACATCTTCCTCCAATCCAGATTCGCAGCGGGATTATCTCCAACTGTTAGTGCGCGCAGTACATCTGCCAGAAATAACAGCCTTAATAAAGCTTTCTGAATATTTCAGTGACCGATCTGGTCCCCCCCTGTTCCCCCACCGCCTGCGGCTCCATTCAGATCTCAGAAACGCTGTATTCATTATCGGGCAATTTCCTCAGAGTGCATCATGGGTAGATCCCCGCGAGGGAAGAGGAGGACCTCGGAGTGGGAAACGGAGAACAAAAGGTGTGGGATAAATGGCTGCGTCACATCGAGATGAAAACAAGGTCCCATCTGCTTCATGGAGGCCGAACGCAGACAACACAAAATCATTGACACGAGCTCCGGATATTTCACTTCAGTTTAGGAATAAACGTCCCTCTCAGACTTGGTGACCGTCACATAGAAAGGAGCAAAAATGAATAAGAAAATTAAGACAAATATACCAGAAATAAAAGAATGTTCAAAATGTTTACATCTGAACAGAGTTGTGAACAATTTGAGAGGCACTTTAGATAATAATATAAGATGCTATAAATGTTTATGTGGCAATTGTTTTCTCTCACACAGTGTGACGTCATCTCTGCTTCTAATATAAATAACTAATGAGAACTAATGAAACGTCCCATTTGTTTATTTTTCAAAATTTCTCTTCAACCCTAAAAGGTTCAGTCAATAATTAGCTTCTTTTAATGCAGTATTTTGGACAAACCGTGTGCATTTTAACTAGATGGAGTCCTATATTTCATATTTTAAGCCATAGATATGAAGAAAATAAACAGGATTACAGACCTTCCACATAAATTCTGTAACTACTTAAAAAAAATAGTTATGAAGATGTCACAAACCTGTCAAAGCGGTTTTCCAAACACATAATGTTGAGAATGTTTTCAGAATGGGTGGCTGAGGATTAAGAGGATATAGCCATGACTGTTCCCAAAATATTGCTGTTTTTCTTTCTTTTTTGTTCTATTTTGTGGCAACACGAAACTGACCCTAATCTGCTATTTGTGAGAAACCCGCTGCTGTTTATGCAGCGTTATGCAGGTCACAAGGTCAGCATGTGGCCAGGCGTAACTGAGATTGATGGCTGGAATGTGCCTTTAAATCCCGTTCGCGGATCAATACACTTATGTCGCAGATTAGAGAAATATTTCTTGCTAATGCTGCTTTACATCCAAATTAGCACACATTTGTGTGTTTTTAATAGACTGGAAAACCCACTAAATCAAGCAATTACCATCCTGCCTAGATCGCAGAGTCTTTTTTTTTCAGTTAAATGAGTCAATTAATTGAACTGAAAACTATGTATGACTAAAATTGTTAAAAACAACCCATTATCAGTGCCAAGAACTACATAAAATATCAGAAATATTAGGAAACGAGCACCTGCCTTGAAAACTATTTGCTTATAAAACCCTGCAATACAATCCCAAGTACAAAGCAAAGAGCAGAGGCAACACTTTTAGTCCCACCAAAATGTAAAATGGCCCCTCTGGCTACAAATGCTGTGCCTTAGTGGTTACACAACCAACTTGGCTAATGTCACTTTTCTCCAAGAAGTCAAAGAAGTCATCTCTTTCTTTCACCCCTCCTCCCACTACTGCCGATTAGATTATAGAGATTTGGTTTCCAGCTGCAGATGAGCACTTTGCATGCGAAAGTGGGTGTGTGTGTGTGTGTGTTAAGTGTGTGGCCCAAACCACGATGTGAGTGTGTGCACAAAGGCTGTTGTTTGGTAGCACAAAGCCGCTCCCTGCGGAGGCTTCCTTATGATTACAGAAACACAGCAGTGCTCAGAAATCTAGAAATAAAAAAATTAGAAAATGCTTCTGGTTTCTGTACAGGAGTTTATTATTTCTGTTGGGTATTGGCAATATGCATATTTCCAATGCATAGTCCTGCAACGTCTCCACATTGATTTAAGTACATACTAGTAAACAAAGTGATATTCAAGTTGATGTAAGTCGTCTAATGGAGTTTAGACCGGTTTGTACACAAACGGACTTGGTGTTTGGGATATTTTAACTCATAATCCTCTACTTCTGGTCATGAAGGTACCAAATCTAAGACAGAAACTTAATCACCTTCTTCTCAGCGACACTCTCCAACTTATTCTGGGGAATCTTAAGTCCTTCATCAACACTCCTAGTCTTTTTCTTAGCAGGGCTACCAGGAAGCAACCTGATCGAACTGTTTCACAGCTAACCAATCACCACCCTGAGAGGATTGATCTCTTGAAGGCTGAGTCTAACCACTCTATATAGAAACCTTGTTTGCATTGCTTGTGTCCAGAATCCTGTTCTTTCAGTCATAATCCAGAATGTACACAGTTGGGTGCATCAACAGCTTTGCTTTCTAGCTCAGCTCTTTCATCAGCACAATAGATTGGAGCAGTGGCTAAATTACTGCAGACCAGGCGACCCGATCGGTTTATCTATCTCCCGCTCAATGATCAAGGCGCTACAACATATTTCAACACCAGTCAGTAGGTCTTGTTTTCTCCACATCACTGAATGGTCTCAGATTTTCTCACTTGAAACCTGTTTTTCTGTTTTTATATTCTACTTTGGCTAAGGCGGCAAAATGGGACAAAAGCAAACAAAACAAAAAAATACAGCACAGTAATGTTCAGAGCAGACTACACATCCTACACAGTGACTCATCATCATCCATTTCAGCCAGTGATGTCAAGTGTTAATCAACATCAGGCATTTTATGGGCTCTGGGTGAGAGCAGCAGATTGGGCATCAGTAGGTGATGGAAGACGGCCAGATGAGGCTGGCATTAGTCAGGAACAAGACCTGCTGGGCCAACCTGCCACTTGCTGCTATTCATATACCAACGGCAGACTCGACTGCACCGTAATCCCGCACACGTTAGAGATGCCATTCTTATGGCGAGCGAGAAGTGTTGGATTCCTGTAGTCTGTCCGCAGTGGTTGCATGTCAAACTCCTGAAATGTCTTTGGTTTACAGGACGAATGGGCGAGATTGGTTTGATTTAAGGCTGCAGCTGTTTGCCAGTCTGCCTTGATCAGATGTGAAAAGTCTTTTTACCCGTCGGTTTCAGTCTTGGACACAATTTCTTGTGATTAGCTTCATTTTCCATTACAGGTTTTATATTTTAGATATATTTCTATATATATATAATTTAAAGAAGAGAAATGTTGTACAAATTTGCAGGATTCTGCACAGGTGGGCACTGTTGCCTAGCAGCAAAAAGGTCCTTTATGTTCTTTATGCATTTTAAACTTTTCACCAAGGAGCATTCAACTTTAGTCGGCTCAAGTACAAAACACTGCATTGTTTCACCCTCGCTACTTATGTCAAAGGTAATTGGGATCCAGATTGATGGAAAGGGCAGTAGGTAAGAGACAGCGGCTAAAAGTAGTTGTTCTGTACTGGATTTGAGTTAAATACGGTCAATCATGACACCTGAGATGAATCCAAAGGCTGTTCAGATAGAAGTGAGATCTGCCATGTCGCTGCAAATCCTTTTCTCTGCTCACGCGAATAGAAAAATGATGCCGCTGAGAGGACAGGAAGCGCTAAATACAAACACAGCGGCGTACCGCACGGCTCTCCACATGTTTGAGCAAAAATAAGCCTGTTTTTTTTTTTTTTTTCCTTTTTGGTGCAAGCGAAGCACTCCCAGAGACATTCCCCTCAACCACTCCTGGTCACTGACACGTAAACAAATGCAAGCGCACATACCGACGGTAAACCTACACAAACACACGCGTGTCCAGATGGAGGCTGACAGCATGCTCTGGGCAAACGGCTTCAAAACGAGGAACACATGAGCCTCTCTCTGTGTGACGGCTTTCACATGCTTCCACAGCCTCACACACCTCCGGGGCGAGGATGGGGGAGAGCGGAGAGACGGGTGAGGGTGATGATGGCGGGTCTGGGTAGGAGCAATGCGAGAAACAACGGAGGGATGGTAAAAATTAGGGCTGCAACTAATTAATCTTTCATTTATTCTGACGATTAGTCGTTTCATCGGACAAAAAAAATTGGCTAATTCTGCAGATTTTTCATTTCAACCTCTTATATACAATAATAAACACATTAAAAGATGCAAACAAGTAATTCCCTTTCTAAATAAAAAGATAAACATTTTATTGCCTATAATAACAATCCTTTAGGGAATGCTTGGTTATTTCCAGCAAAGGAAATAGTCTTAACATCAACATGTGAAAAGCTTTCTGCTTGACTTGGGCATCAATTCAGTGTAGCGCTGATTAACTTATTAATAATTACAAAGCAGAAGGTCCTTAAAAATATGTATTTCTTTACATAATTTGATCAAGGTGGAGCTAAAACTGTCCCTTGAGGAGGACTTGGTAGAAAATATTTACAAAGATTTTTTTTGAGTCTGTAATGCAAAATTAATACTTATAGATTTTTGACTTGTCGACTCATCTAAGAATGTTGCTTTTTCTGCGAATGGTCTTATATTTGAGTCTGCATACTCCAGTTGACGATTAATCGATTATTTCAATTATCAGTTTATCACGATTAATCCGATTAATCATTTCAGCCTTAATCAAAATATCAAATCAGATTGTTAGAGAATTCAACTCAACAAAAGCATGTATTTTCATGCTCCATTTGCGAGGAAAATGCGTAACGCTTTTGCAGCGATTTCACTAATTTCAGAGGGAAATTTGGTTTTCCAAATATCGTCAACAAAATTTCAGGTTGTGCAAGTGAATCATTTCCACAGTAAGGTCGGGAAAACCGGGGAAGGAAACCCGGCATAGCCCAAATGTCAGCAGCCACCAGCGAGAGGACGGCTCCTCTCTATGATCATCAAACGGGGGCTGGCCTTTAGATTCTGGCCCTCAGCCGACGCCCAGCTGGACGCTCACTGACCTTTTTTTTTCCCTCTGATAATGCTGACATGTTAGTCATAAAAAACTCTTTTCAGAGGTGACAAACCTCCACACTGAAATCTTTTATCCCACTCTCTAGTGTTCATACTGATTGTTTTATCTCCAAGGCAGACAGAGTTTACACTCAGATTCACAAAACGAACCTCCGAGAATGACTTTTTGCTAATTTCTCTGGTGTACGTTAAACTCATTTCACTGAAAAATGTCATATACATCCTGCCCCTTTATAGAGGATTCACTCCATGTTTATATTATAATGTGAATTAGATACAAAACCCTTAAAAATATACTTTTGTTAGGTTTCCACTGGTTTTCCATTTTTATGGGAAAAAAAACCGAATAATGAGATGCCGGACTACTACAGTGAGCTGGCAAAAAAGGTATTTAATGCAGTAGTTTTCTCTTGATATTATAGGTAATGTTACTATAACACTAACATTTTATCTTTAAATTATTTTAACAGCAGTTGAAATAACTAGCTGTCCCGTTTGATGCCGTATCATTGTTTTTGCATCGTCAGAATCTCATTGCGAACAACAAATCCTTTTTCAAAACCGTTTGTAAAATTCAGCAAAAACCGAAATTAATAGAAGTCACCTGAAACCACTGTTAATCTGCTGAGCAGATGGAGCTACAAGAATGAAAACAGCTGAAGCCAACATTGAGTCAGTACGCCACATGTGACATAAAAACAAAAACGGATGCCGATAGTTTTGTGCGTGAGATTCAGAAATAGCCTGAACTTCCTAAAATACCCGCGGAAACAGTCTGGAAACGAGGAACATCTGCAGTCCAAACATGTTTCGTTTAAAGGCTTCCAGGCCCAGCTCCTCTCCGTCTGCCAGCACTGCACCTAAAAACATCTTGCAGGAATAAAGCTCTTCAAAGCTCTCGCTGAATATCCCTGACAGTATTAAAGATAACAAATAGCCCTGATTTAAGCAGAACTCCTGTAGCGGATTCCGCTGCTCCAAACAGAAAATGCAACAAAACGTGCACCCTTCCAGACGGTGATGTAATGTGTTACGGTTCTGATCCGAGCATCATAACGAAGGGACGGCGGCGTTATGTAAGAGGAGGCTCTAACAGGCCGCTCAGTTACTGCAAATTTAAGCACCCTGCTTCAGGAAATCGTGTTTAAAGCAAAGTAAAATCATGACTGTGTGAGTTGTCCAATCAAATTGTGTCAGACTAATTGAAGCAGGTAATTATGAGAGATGATGATCCCTTATTATCACACAGTACCCCTGTGTGCTGGCAGATTACACATTACAGCATGAAATCAGGCACAACAATCAATATACGTGCACTGACACCATTCCTCTGTACCGGCTGTAATTCATAAAGTTTTTACCAGTCTATAATAGTTTTTTTATTATTCTGTTTTCATTGTAGAATAATTGAGTTTCAACCGAGACAATTTATGAAAATGTGAGCTGCACTGACAGGAAGCTACAACGCAGATGCTAACTTTAGCATAGCCATAGCGACTTTTAGCACCAGAAGACCTTCATCATGACATCAGTTTGACTTGATATAATATTTTATCCCCAAAACTGCATGAAACTGTGAGATCATGCAGTATTTATGATCCTGCTGCCGTGGTGATTATCTATTAATTTAATCACCTCTCGAGACTTGCTTTTCTTCCAATGGGTGGATTATTTTTGCTAGTTTAGAACTCCGTAAGCTTTTTGAAAATGACTGCTTGTTTATTAATTTATGGTCAACTTGAATCTCTAGACAGTTAAGCTGACTGTATTTCTTTATGTCCCTTTTTAGATTCATGACTGTAGACAATGATTGGACAGCGACTACAGTCAGATGTACCATTTCTTGTTTTGAGTTGGAACTGAACTCTGTGAAGTTAGCATTAGGGTTTGAGAAACAGTTGTTTTTAAGTGTGATGTGGGAAGCATTCCTCTGTGACGCCACTGGGCAGTTTCTGTAAAGTACAGACACAAGACCAGAGTCAAGAATCAAAACACAAACATGGCCACCTTTTAAGATTTAGTTTGATAAAGAATTTGGTTTACTTTACATTTTTAGAAGTTAAAAGTTGTAAACTTGGTTATTTTTTGGCTTTAGTAGTTCGATTCTGTGATCCAAAGAGAGGAAGTCATCCAACAGATATTGATGCCAGATCGAACAGATGTTGTGCTCCATCTGCTGAGAAAAGAAAAGATACACGCAGGTGTTGCACAGGGGAAAATACGATTGTTTTTCTTTTCATTATTTATTTTGTTCTTAGCATGTATATTGTTGTTTTTGGGTTTGTTGCTTTTTCCTTTTTTTCCCCTTGGACAATCCATGCGCACTGGACTGAGGGTGGTTGTCTGAGGAGGCGGGGCGCGCTGATTGGCCTCAGGTGTCGGCAGAGGCTGATTGAGGCCAAGACTAAAGGAGCCTGGAGAGGAGAGACAGGACGGATTTCTGTGGACTACAGACTGACACGCTGCGGAGGGGCAGACGAGACCCGCACGCCAGAAGCAGGAAACGGGGAGTTGGACAAACGGCTCAGCATAAAGAATCAGGGCAGAGGTTCTGCCCGCGCCCTTGGAGCGGGCCGAAGAGGGGCGTGGCACGCTGAGGAGCGGAGCGGTGTCGGAGTGCGCTGCAGGCGGATTGCTTCCATTAGGAGCCGGACAATAAGCGGAGCCTAACCGGTGGCCTCGGATCGGTGACTTTTAAAAACGATTACTGAATACTGGATTTTATTGAAGAAAAGAGGACTGTTTTTAGTGTGCCACTATCCGTGATTTTTTTTGTAATAAAAAAGGACCTTGCACATGTCTGCTTTGCTGTTTGGGTTTTGAGTTGCTTGCTCCCCCTTGTATTAGGGACTGAGTGTGGGCCATATTGGCCACACAGGACTATGTCCAGACACCCGCACCGGCTTATAGAACGGTGACAAGCAAAACCTAGTCAAAGTAAGGCTTGTTTCATCAGTTTTCTTTATGGTTGTCTTCCAGTGGATGTAAAAGTTCTTTATCCTTTTATACTCTCTTTTTTCCTCTCCAAACATTACCTTTAAGATGAATATTTAGCCATCCAAATCCTACTTCAGAGTAAGAAAGAGACGGTAGATGTGTGCAAAACTTCCATTCTGCTAATGTTGGGGAAAGAAAACACAATTTCGCAATTTTGCGGCGTTTCCATTAAATATGAAGCACAGTTAAAATCACATTTGAGTAAATTTGTTAGCACAGTTAATCATCATAAAACATGCCATGCCATCATCCTCCTTCTACTTCCTGTCGTCGTCTTCGTAGTTTCTGCCAGCAGCAACGTCTGGTTGTTGGTCACGTGACTCTGTGAAAAGTGTTTCCATTGCGGTTTTGCGTAATACACTGATTTTTATATGGCTGAAAAACCATCTCATCCTAGCGAACAAACTCTTTATCAAAAAATGTGTTTGTTTTTTTTAGATTGGCGATTTTCCATTAAGCAAATTTATTTTCTTAAATAATACCAACACAGCTAATGATACGTTTTGGATAAATTAGATATTTAATCAGTTCCTTCATAAGTAATCAGTCCTTGCTTTTTTCTGTATTTAATAAGTCATTTAAATATATTGGTGTAAATATTAATGGGCTACTTAGGGATTCTATAACTAGTTATTAGTTTCATACATCTTTTCTCTATATGTGAATCTGTTCTCTATGAAATGAGATTGACTGGATCGAGCTCCGCAATTCACTTTGACACAAAATATGGTGTTTTTCTCTTTGATATCGTGAAAGCTTGCATGAATCTGGCCTAATTTCTCATGAATATCGAGACGCACCACTCTGTCTGTGGGCCGTGCAGAATATATACACAGCAGCTCTTCATTATGCATCTGGAAGTAGATGCTGCTCTCTGGCACTCACCGGCACAAGCTCCTTAAGTGACAGCTCTCGCCTTCTTGGCCCCCGCTGCAAATCTCCAGCTTCTTAACGAATGCTGCAAGCTTGGTCGCAGTCCAGATGTCAGATGACTGCACCGATTTTCTCATTTTTGCATTTTGAACTCACCTGGGGGCACAGCAGAAACCAAACCGGGTGACATAAACTCCCTTCTTCCATGGAAAAACTGTGATTAAGGAATTGAGAGGCCTAATAGCTAGCTGTAAATACCATTGTCCTCCTGCTCAGCTATCTTCAGGGGCTTTTCAACAGGCTCACCTCCACTATCAAATGAAGTGGCATGATTACAGGCTGTTATTGGACAGTGGTCGATGTGTCGCTGCTTTGCCTCAGGAGAGGATGATGTAAAGTCTCACTGCTGAGGGACACCCAACTCGCCCGCACTTTACATCGCAGACAAGACTGTGACCCAGCAGTATGACTGGGCCAAGAGCCAAACCCTCACATATTTTCACAGGAAATCTTAATATTGACCACTGATGTTCATTAGCCAATCGTCACCAAGGAGAATATATGGCAAACCTGGATTGGCTGCTTTTCAAGCACCAGCCAATGATGTCATGTAACATTGTGTCTTGGTGTGTTTCAAAGCTGCATTTTCTTTATAGTATTAAAGATATGCTCTACACAAAATCAGTACTATCTAGAATTTAAATATTAAGTTAAGTCTGACTGACGGTTAATAATAATAATAATAATAATAATAATAATAATAATAACACATCAAATTCATACATCGGTTTTTCTAACACACTTGACAAGGAAAATAAAAAAATATATATATTAATAACATCATTTATTTGTCGTTATCTTAAATTCTGGCCACACTGGCAACGGATATTTAGCGAAAATGAAGTTTTTTGTTGCATTTGCACATCTTGTCCTCATATAAACTGAGTTTTTGGGGTTTTTTATTGGTGAGAGAAACAAAATGATCATTTTTTAAGTTGCTTTGAAAAATATTAATTTTTAAAAACTCATTTCGCTGTGCATCCATGTGGACTGGATAATCGGAGAGAATTATAAACAGTAGCTAAGATGGTCACTTTTTATGCTAGAAGCCACAAATGTTGGACTTTTTTCAACTGTTAACCATGTTGTTGCCACCTGCTGGTGTGGAATAGTAATTACAACACTTTTTTAATTGGAAAACCTGTCAAAGAATATCTATTTAAGAAACAAGAAGTAGAAAGTACATGGCAGCACGGTGCAATATGGTGCAAATATAATCGTGATATTGGTTTGTTCAACATTTATGTGTCACACAGCGTATTTTGAAAGAAATGATTGTTGTTTGCTATATTTTAAAGCAATGCTACAGGTCTGCAACTCATATCTTCATTGCCATATCCAGATTATTGTCAAAAATGCAGCCCTGGCCAACCGATTTTTCCATTTGTCTCACAAGCCAGAACGGACATGTGGGAACTAAGACACACCCAAGCAAACCATGTTCCAGTTGCAAGTTGGAAAACCAGTTTCATCGCACACGCTTGCTGACCACAGTGATATGCTTCGATGTATTCAAACACTAAAGGAAAATATTCATCAAGTGAGGTGAAGAGAACAAGCAGTGCTAACAATTAGATTCTAATCTGTTTCTTTACTAAGCAGCCATGTTGGATTGGTGAGAAGCATCCAGCTTTTCACCTCTGAATTTTAACTTTAGAAGGCGTTCCAGTTAAAAATCTACCTTTGGTCAGCTGAAGGTTTTATCCTCCAGTCCACAAAATTCCAGTAGAGGTGATGACCAATTTTGTAGTTTCTAGAGCCGTTTGCCACAGTAGATTATTGAATCCACCATAATCTACTGAAACAAAGTGTAGATGCCTCTGATGGATGATATCCACCAGCAGAAGTGCTTATAGATTCATCAGGAGTCAAAATCAGACAAATTCTACAGTCAGCTGGTCCAAATAGAGATAAAAACCAAAATAAATGAAAATTAATAAAATAATTTTGAAATGTATGCATTTGCGAGACTGATTATATAAAAATAACTTTCTAAAAAGATAAATACACCAACATGTGACAGAATTGAAGATACAAATTGATGGAAGGGATGTTTTATTTAAAACAATAAAACTGTAATCAAGTGGAGTAGAAAATTAAGATGATTTGCCTCGAACAAAACCTTAGCAAACTGGGAATAATGGAAGGAAATTGGGATAAATGGCTTCCGTAATGAAATATTTACCATAGAAACTGAGATGCACCGAGAAATCGGCCCAGATTTCGGTGATCGGCTGATACTTCTTGTGAAACGGTTCTTATCTGCGTCCACAGAGGTGTGAAAATCTGTTAACTTGTGCGCCAACTTAGCAACTTTTTGTCAGACAACAAACTCAGCAAAATTGGAATTAGTAGGTCAGGCTTATTAAAGATCTGGTGATTGGCCAGAAAACTGCAATCAGTTCATCCCAGGTAAAAACTCTGCGCTATCTTTGAGTTGATCAGGGGTCATGATTTGTTTTGTTTTATGAAAGCAAACTTTTAAAACGGGTTAAAAGCACAATAAATGGGGATAGAAAATAGGACGTTTTCTTGCAAAGAATGAAATTAGATGTGAGCATTTATATGATTATTTAGCTCCGTATTTTATTAAAATACAACCAGGACACACCAAATGTAACAAAAACAAACTTTAAGAGCATTTTCCATACATTCTGTTGTTTTTTTGGCGGTATTTTGGTGACCGTGCAACATCACCACCTGCAGGCCTGGTATGGTTACTGCAACATTTTTTTTCTCTCTGTCAGCAGGAATGTTTTTATGGTTTTAGAAAGAACAAATAAAAAATAATAATAAAAAAAAGCTTTTTGTCTCTGAGCAGCAATTTCCAAGCATGAAATATGACTTTAGCTCACCAAACCAAATTTCAGCCCCCAGGCCTGCATCCTCTTAAACCCGGCCCTGGCTGTGCACTCAAACATTTTAAGGCTTAATTTAACCACAGTGAAGAGTTTTTGAACTATAAAGCCACAATAGGCTTCCAAACAAATCAGTCACATCCACTCTGCGTGGCCTTGAATCCGCCAACGCACAAAGACACGCCTACACACTGCACCGTGTAACAGGAGCAACAGTTTGGGTGTGATTTTCAATTTTAATGCAATTAAAGAAAAAAAAAAAAGAAACAGGATCATATTTGGACTTTTTGTGTACACATGCAGTGACCGCGTTCATGAACATGAAACCTTAACTGTGCGGATCAGGGGCTTCATTAACATGCAGGTCTATGGGGGCTTGCAAATGATCGACACAGCCGACACTCTGCGCCAAGAGCGCCGCTGCTCCTTTTGTTTTCCCAGCTACTGCAACTGATCCTTGCGGTCGCGCAAAAAAAAAAAAAGAAAAAACGAAAAAAACAAGACCTTCTGTTGCGACGTGGCGCATCAATCACGCCGCTGACAGACCAGCCCCAGAGCCCCCCGCAGGTAATCATGGAAGCAGCTGCAGGAGGCAGGAGGATCCACCTGGAGGAGAACAATGCCGCCGCGCACGGAGCGCAGCGCCGCGCACGGCAGCGGCAGCGCCGCCGCTACTGCCTTTATCAGCCGCTCATTAAGCACAAAATAAGCTCATGATGGTGCAGCAGCGCAAAAGCAAATTGGCATTAACGCACGCTCCGTAACCCCCCGCTCGACCATTCTGAATACCTTCCTCTGCCCACCACCAACCCATCAACCCACCCTCCACCTCTCGATCCTCGGTCCGCCTCAGAATCGCGCAACAAACGTGAAAAATACCTGCAAACACCGCGAGGATTATCTGCTATTTCTACCCCGCAGCACGGGCAATTAAATGCCCCGAAATGACAACAAACCCCGGCGCTATTGTGCCACCATAGCAAGTAGGTTAAACCGCTCAGGGCTGGCGCAGACGCAAAAAAAAAAAAAAAAAAAAAAAAGCGGCGGTGAGGGAGAAAAGGCGCAGATGAAAGCTCGTACCTTTGCTCACCTGCCCCTCGGCCTGGGTCTCCTCGGCGTTGGACTCCATGGCCGGCTTTGTCCCATCCATTGTTTCACGCGGAATGTGGCCTCCTAGTGCTCGCGCTCAAACCTTGACGGCGTTAACAGTGGAGCCCGTCCTGGTGACTTGATTCTCCCTCACACACTCCCCCTCTCTTTCTCTCCTCTGTTTCAGCTTAGCACTCTCTCGCTCTCTCACTCTCTCTCTCTTATACACTCTCTCTTTCTCTCTCTCTCTCTCTCTCTCTCCCTCTCTCTCTCTTTCTCTCTCACTTTCTCTCTTATACATACTCTCTCTCTTTCTCTATGTATATTAACAATCCAGCTTCAGAATGCAAAGGCGATGACAGACAGGATTTATTTCACCCATGCAGATTAGTTCCCCCAGCCAAAAGATGATTGCAGATTAGCCTCCAAATGCACCTAGATGATTATGCTTCATTTCCACTTAAAAAAAAAATAAAAATAATAATAATAATAATAAATGGCTTTCCATCAGCAGCTGCACACCCGCCTGCAGCTGATTGCTCTTATTATTTCATCCTTATTCAACATGGAAGGACAGGATGTTCAGGGTATGTAAATATGCAAACTCACGGGTAGCCAGGCATGAATACTCTGGACTGCACAGAGCCACACATGCAGAAGAAGGCGCTCGCCGCCCCCTCTCCATCTGGCGAGAAACTGAGAGTACAGCAGGAAGGGATGCAATGTGCAGGGAGAAAAAAAGAGAGGAGTGCAAAGACTGGCGACGCCTGAGTTTGTGTGTGCTCAACTCTCTGAAAGTTGCTTTTCTCAAGCTCTCATTCTGCAAACCGCTGCCACTTAAGTTGATTTCAGCTTTGATTGGATTATTCCACGACCAATTGGAGCTCCTGAGCCGGTGAAACGGCCATGTGCCCTGCTTCACTTAAGAGAGGGTTCCTTTGTTTGTCTCCAAGGTTCGCCCAATGATTGGCCCGCGATGCAAAGCAAGGTGAGGGAACGCGGCCTTGAAGTGGTCAAAAGTGGGTGTGGCGCATTTACAGAATGAAATGAAGGATTAAAGGGAAAAGGAGATGGTATGTGTGGGTCAGTTTCCATCACTCACCCTGTTTTCTAATACAAACATATCCTCAAACAATGGCACACCATCTGTGCTGAATCCTCTTAAATGAGGTTTTAATGCAGGCTCACGTGGTTCTGTTTCAGACAAAGCTCAGCCCACCGATGGGTTCAGGAAATCCCCCCCACCACCATCTTTCCTTCTCCTACACACAAACACACACACACATCAAACTGCAGACAGTGGTGGTCACACCGGCACCTCCCCTACAAGCCCAAATCCCTCTCCCCGAAATGCTTTCACCCCGAAAAACATCAGATGCATGAATAGTTAACGTGACATATATGACATTTAGCGGCTCCGTTTGCCCCCGGGGGCAGAAATCAACACCCACTCCTCTCCATATGTCTATGAATCAGGGGAGCGTCTCCTTTCACACCGGCTTTTCGACTTCAAAGCTGTAGGGAAATACAATACGCCGAATAACGACCAACTCTCACCACAAAATAAAAAATGCTAACCAGCACCGATAAGTACAATGTAGCATTAGCTTTGTCTCATTTTTAACATAAGATTTTTCTGCTGTCCTTTTAAAGTCAAACCTTAAAGCAAGCATGTCAAGTTAAAGATGTAAACATAGAGGTTAAAGTTCATGCTTTTTGTAAATGCTGGTGAGAAATCTGCTCCTCTTTGTTTCACTTTTGCACCTGAACTGTTTATTCTTTTAACATTTGAGCAATGCTCCTACAGCATCCCACCTCATTTTTGCAAGCGCTGCATCATGACACCACCACCGTGCATGAAAGTGTTTTCTGGTTCAAAACCCCCACATTTGAGCCTAGAAACTTTTTTTTTTTCTTTTTGCACGCGAATAGCTCATGTTCTGTCTTCTGTCACCAATAATAGAATATGTGAACTCTTAATAGGCTGGGAACTGAACTCAGGAAATAGATGGTGGCTTTAAGGAGGATATTAAGAAAAATAGACTGAGCTTTTACTATTGTCGGTTTCCCATCACTGAGGGTAATGTGATGACTACAAGATAGAAGCAGAAAATGCTTTCTAAACCAATAACCCGGTCAACATGTTGCGGTCGGAGGCGTTGCACTTAAAAATCTAATTTTCTCATATGTTACAATTTGAAACTAATCTGCTAAAAGTAAAGAACACGTCCAGGAATTAGTTCATTATATTAATAAAGTCTGTAGAGGCAAAGATAGAAACAACGTAGGGAGTTAAAAAAGGTTTGCTTCTAGTCCCCTTTTATTACAGAACCCCCATAATCCCTCACTGGGTCACACAGATTAAGGACTTGTCCAGAAGATGAGATACAGAGCTCACTGGCACTCTTTTCCACCACGTTGTGTCACACACACACACACACACACACACACACACACACACACACACACACACACACACACACACACACACACACACACACAGATCAGTCCTTGGACTTTAGCCCAACACTCCAACTACGTTGTACTGGCAGAATGCTGGTTGCTTATTCGTTATTATACCATTTCTGTGGTTCATTTTTTAATATTTCTGTTGTGTGAGTTTATAAATCAACTCCCTGTGGTTAGCAGATTGTCCAGCTGCTGTGTAATGTTGTTCCAATACAGAAAGTTAAAATTCTTAGCTCTCGCTTTAAATCCACTCTGAAGACGTATTGGTAATGGACATAAAGGTTTCAAAAAGTTTTAAAATAACTTTTTATTGCAGCAAAATAATCCTACGCTGTAAAAAACATCAAATGCAACAATTTCCAATTAAAAATGGGATTTTTTTAAATTGGTACACCATAATTTTCTGTTTCTATGGATTACAAGTATACTGGATTTCAAAATGGGAAAGATAGGAAAACATGTGTAATGATCTTAAGTCAGAAAATTGTTACTGTTTGCTAAATTTGCCAATTTCTACAATTGTTTTTAAGAGAGTAGCATTTTGAGGTCACTATGCCGATCATTATGGCAGAGGAAATAAATATTTAAGTGCATTAAATAAGAAATGCAATTAAAATCACGTGTGAATAAGTTTGTTCACGCGATAAGTCATTAAAAAATGTGCCACCACTTCCTGTCTTCTTCTTCTTCGTGGTTTGGGCCGAAAGACCACCTCATCCTTACCAAAACTTGTTTTCTTAAAATTGTCATGTTACCATTAAGATAATTTATTTTCATAATTATAATTTCTGCAACACAACTAATGATTAGACTTTTGGCAAAAATAATAATAATAATGAGTGAATGTAAGGAAAATATTTCCAGCTCACAATGCTGCAGGCTAGTTTCTCTTTAAAACGTCCTGCAACATTGTAGTAGAGTCTGCAATCAGGTAGATTTTGTAATTAAATACTAGATAAAAATCTGCTGAACATTTAGGCACTTTTTGGCCTAAAATGAACAAATAAACAAAGAAATGATTCTAAAAACCCCATATGGAAAAGAGAAGACCAAATACTTTATAGAGGAACAGGCAAGGATCTCTTCTATATGCACAAACAAATCAAAACTCTAAACAACTTAAAAGTAAGTCGATCTCTTCTTATTATCCAGATGCCCCAAAACATCACCGAACTCAGCCTTTTGTGCCCCCTGGGTTCAGTACATATCTGCCCTAAATTACACAGCAATCCATCCAAACTCAGATAATCTTGATCAAAGATGCTCTGCTTCATGAACGTATTGGTGGCAGTGATTTATCTCAGTCTTACTGGGACAAAATGAAAACCACTTGAAGACTCTTACTGGCCTTTTTGGACCATAAACAGCACGCCTGTTTGTTGGAGCATGTGGGCAAATGCCATTGTTTTGAATGGACACACATTTGGAAAGTCTCGTCCTCGGCAATGATCCCGCGCCACCTGCTTGGTTGCACTGAATCGCGCGTCACTAAGGGCATGGTTAGCAAGTTTTTGGACTTCAGAGGGAATCTCATTAAAAACGTTCTTATCTGCCTCCGCGACTCCGAAAAGTCCATTAAATATTTCAGAGAAAAGTAATTTCTGACTGAGAAATAACTGCAGGCTCTCCGTGTTGCTGCACAAAAACGTCTGAGAAAAATGATTTCAAGCACAAACAGCTGTGCAAGTTTACAACTGATGATTCAAAAATGAAAGAAAAGTGAGAAAATGTGTTTTATATCTCAATTTCCAGCTTCAATATTGCAATGTATCACTCCCTTAATATTGTAATAAGTGTCAAACAATGTGAAATAAAGCTAAAAATGTCAAATCACGTCTCAGCAAAAGCTTGATTAAGATTTGATTAGCTATTATTTCCAGATTTTCTCTAATCCACTCTCCCAATCGGAGACAGGCAACATACATCACTTCCTGCTTCTGTTGCGTCTCCCCAGCCTCGCTTCAGGCATCGCTTTGACCTTTAAACCGTCTTCCTGACACGCCGCTCAAGTCCATTATGTGTCTTACTTGTTGGGTTGTTCAGCTACGAGGTCAGAGATGGAAGCTTTTGGCTCCAGAGTCAGTTTAGGCTGCGATGAGGTCGAACTTTGAAGAGAAAGGCTGCTGTGATTCCAGAGGCTGCTGGCCTCTTCGTGACCCGCAGTGTTTGTTCAGCCGTCCTCTGGGAGATACATGTCTGCAGCTGCCTTCTGGGTTGATCTTAATTAGACGAGACTAAAGAAGTGGCAATGTTTTTTTCTTTTTTATTGCACTTCATCTTATCGTTCCGACTGTGTCGGGCTGCGAAATACTGTAAGAAGAAAGCTGCGACGTGTTTTGCTGTACTTTTAGCATTAAATGTGAAGACGTAAACAACATGAGGATGTTTCTGGAAGCTGAAGTGTTAATTTTGATGGAGATTGTTGTTATTGTCTTCCACTATCGTCACTGAAATAAGGCTATTTGGGGAAAACAGGCACCCAAACCAATTCTACGTAAAAATAGAATGTCTTCATTAAATTATGAATGGCATGTTATTAATAATCAACTAAGTTAAATTTTTCAAGCTGCATCACACGCAGTGGAGTGTGATAACTTAGTGTATTAAATTAAGTTCAACAGTAGATTTATGCTGTTTTGTTTTCTCTTGTGGTGAAGTATCTAATAAGTATCTATCTGAAGTATCTAATAATAATAATAATATAATATAATATAATATAATAATCTAATAATAATTTCAGCAATTCATATTCAAATTTAAAATGTTGTTGTTTCCAAGTAATTCAATTTAAAACAAACAAACAAACAAAAGGCCCAGAAGGGATAAATATTGGAATATTTCTTTTGGAGGAACTGAATATTTAATAGTGTGTCCTATGGTTTCTCTTAGTATTTCTTATTAAATTTTACGGGCGCTCCGCGAAAGTGCGCGTGAACTTACAAAAAATAAAAAAATAAAAACATGTTATCACCTCTTCTGATTTTAATTATATTTTTGACATTTTCCAAACTTTGTTCATCCTGCACTCACTGTTATTTATTATTTATTTGCCGATTGATAAATGCACGTCTGGATATCCAGATTAATCTGCGGCCATGATGATGATGATGACCCACTTTCATCCCCCCCACCTCCCCGCCCTCAGCTATTGGTCACCAAGGAGACGCTTCCCTCTCATCCCATCAGACGTTGACAAAGGTTAATCCATCTCAAAACACACACACACGCGCCCACACGCACACACACACATTTACAACAGATAATATAAAGATTCCCGGATTATACAAACACTTAAAGATTCAGGTCAGGCTTGTTATGATGTGGAGTTTTTTCTTTCTTTTTTTTTTGTACACAAACTCCTCTCTTCATCCACTGTTTAATCAAGACGAGAAGTTTAAATGCAAAAATCATGCAAACCGCGAACCCGTCCTGCTCTGTCACACCTGTGTTCAGGATTTGCACACAGTTTCTTTTTCATTTCCTCCTCATCTTCGCCGAACGCCCACCGCTGTCTCCTGGAGGCAGAATCAACTTGTTTATACAATTATTTTCTGACTGCAGTCAGCACGGATGGTTAAACCTCCACATACGCGCACACACAAGTGAAAACACGCGGCCGCTCCCGCCTATACCACCAACCACCAACCCCCCTCCCACCTCGTCCTCCTCCCAACAATTTCTATCCAACAAGCCGCTAATCCTGCTGGCCCAGATTCGGCCCGCGGTCTGCTCCGTTGCATGAACCCCTGCCGCCACCATCCAAAAACAAACACATTATTTAAAATTTATATATTAATTTTTTGCTTCAGACTTGTCTGCTTACGACCCCATGCAGGGAGCTGCTTCACCTGTGACCTACTGTACAGAGATGCAGCAGCGTGGGATAAGAGCGTGAGTCACTGTGGAGGAAATGCATCTTCATCTCCACCACCGTGATCATCATCATCATCGTCCCCTCCCCTCTACTGCCTGTGGGTCATACTATATTTATGTGATGTCTATTTTTTGCGCTCGTGGGCTTGTGAGAGAAGATGCATGACTGTTCGCGTGTGCCCAGATTTGAAATGACGCCCACCCTCCGAGCGCTTTGCATCTCCGCGTTGCCTCGGCAACCAGTCCGTCTATTTGGGGAAAAAAAAGAAAAAGAAGAGGGGGGGGGGATACTGACGCATCTGATGGTTTGAGTGTGAAATTTTTCGGCAAAAAAGAAAAAGGGAGACGAGAATTATATGGACAGGAATGTACACACGTCTGTTTTCAGCAAAATTATTTCACAACATTATTTCACGTTTTATGACATTTAGGAAAAAATTCTTACTTTTTTTTTTATTTTTTATTCCCACACGTTCAAAATTATACTTGAAGGCTACAATATATTTGCTTCCAGTAATATTCAGATAAATGGCCCTTATCAAGTTGCGCCTCAATTCCATGTAGTTTTTGTCCTAATTCTGGCTGGATATTTCGCCCCTAAAAACATAATATATATCTGAAGATATGGGATTAGACGCTCCAGACAATAAAAGGGTTAACAGGCATCAAGTCCGTTTTCCAGAAAGCAATAAAAAAAAACTAAGCTTCGGGTTTCGTTCTTTTAAAGGTTCTGTAAAAGTGATTAAATCCAGTCATAAAACAGGAAGATTATGCACAGATGCTGCAAAAGTTGGTACAGGAGAGGAAATCTTAAGTTTGGCACGAGAAGAGAAAATAAGGGCTGCAGATGTAGAAGCATAAAAGCGAGAAAAAAGATTAAAAACCACGATTGATGCCCAAAATAGTACATAGTTGTCAGAAACCCCAATGAAACTGTCAGCTGAAAAACCAGCAGACGAGTCACAGTTTCATGACTCTCTCAGTACCTTAAATGTATTTTCTTTTATCCTCTAATCAACCTGTCAGTAGGTATAACTACTCAGTTTATCTGGCTCTGCCCTCAGGTGGGTTTTAGAGCAGCAGGACATCAGAAAAACATATTATTATTTATATATTGTGATTAAATTGGCTACAGTGAGCACACTTTTTCCTGTTGTTTTTTTCCTCCATCAAAATTTCCCCACTACTCCTTATGAACTGTAGCATCTCGTCCACTAAAACTACACTGTGTATATTTAAGAAATCCTTTCAGACGGGTATTTTCCATCACAAAATCAGAGCTAAAGTGGTGCCAACTAGCAAAAAAACAAACAAAAAAAACTGTGCAAACATATTAAATCAAACTACAGATTTTGCTCAATCGATTTTCTAAAATACATTGATTATTTTCAGAATTATTTAGTGTTTTAACTTGAGGGCTTGATGATTTTATTGAGAAATATGAGTTTCTCAATGACCATCAACATCTTTAGCATTGAGGTGGAGCAGCAGATGAAAAATTGACATAATTCATCCTTCATTTCTGCAGTTTAGAGATACATTTGTGATTGGTTAGAAAGTAATTTAAACAGTCATTTAAAAAATGCTAATTAATACATTTCTACTTAATGTAGCATCTGAAAAATAACCTCTGGTGTTCCACAAAGCTTGGTATTGGTGTCTTAGTTACTTATGATTTATGTAAATATTCAGTTTAACAAGTTAAAGTATTGCTTTTACTAATGATACGAGTTGATTTTATTCTGAGCAGGACGTGAAAACAAATACTGGTAACTAGAGAAAATGAAAAAGAAAAGAAATTGATGTTGGCATCAGCTACAAACCCGAAACACTCACCCTAAAAACAGATATCCAGCTTTGCTAAGACTCTACTGCTGCCGGGCAAGTGCTTGTGTCCTTTTTTTATTCTTTCATTAGATCAGATCAGCACATTGTTCCACTTTCTCTGTTTCTCCAGCTGAATGATCAAATTTTCCTTCAGCGTGTAGCGAGTCATTAAAAGAGAAGCTCTTTTGAAGTCTGTCTGCTGACAGCCACTACATCCAGTATCTCCCTCTACAAATCCACTGGCGAGGATGCAAGAGGAGACGGCTCCCCCCCTTAACCACCCCGACGCACAAAGCGGAGCCGAGACGAGCCGCGGCGGAAAGAGAGAGCACAAAGAGCGAATTCACGGAGGAGGACACACGGAGGGGGTGTCGGAAAGAATAACGATGAAGGCAACAAGCAGGGGGATGATGAGAGGAACAGATGAAAGACGAGATGATTATGAGAGGCGAGCCGCGGTTTGGGAGTAGCAACGGGCCAAACGAGGAAAAAGTTCAGGTCATTTTCCTGCAGGAAAACGGCCCCCAAAGTTCTCCGTGGCAGTAAATCATGTCGCCGGGCTACATCCTGTCTGTTCTCGAATTCGCACCAGCCTGAAGGCCATAAATGGGTCTGCTGCCTTATTGGAAACAGATGCTGTGGCCTTTAGAGGGGTCAGGAATGGGACCGAGCTGGATGCTTTGGGTGTAATTTTTGGTTTCACGTTAGGGAAAACAAACCTGATGTTTCCCGAAACAATTACGGGGGAAAAAATGTCGTCGTTGTATCATCTGAATCAGGGGTGCAAAGTGCGGCCTAAGGGCTCATAGTGGACCTCGGCGTGATTTTGTGCGGTCGTTAAGGCTTGTTAAAATAGAAAACACTCGGGTTCAATTAAGTGTTTGTATTTTATTCAGCATGATTTTTACTTCAGTTTTATTTTCAAAATATTAAGCGACTTCAAATGTGGCCGTTCACTAAATTTGGCTGCTAGCGCCGCTCGTTCAAACTCGTTACCATCATGTTTACAACTCTCCATTTAATGTCCCTGTAGATTTTTCTAATCTAAAATCAAATATTGATTACTAAGCTTCAACACTTTTAAAAAGTAGAGTTAGCACTGAATACTGATCCAAAATCAAACATGGCGGAGATAGTGTGATGTTTTTTTTTTCTTTCACTCCATTAACATTGAACTCTTTCTCTTTCACATTTAAGAGAACATGTTTTGACGTCAACATCAACAATTTGGTGTCAAAGCGAAACAACGTTGGCGCTTTTTCATATTTAATACCAAATACAACGGGTTTGGATTTACAGCGACCAGAATGAGTTTCAGCCCAGACTGTCAACATTCCTCTGTTTATTTCGCTCGATTTTGTGTTTTTATGGTCAACAGTTAATCACATGTACCAAAGAGTAGGCATGTGTGCAATTCATAAATGCCAAAGAATAACCTTCATAAGTATGACGATGTGCTTGCAATCAAATAGAAATCCAGTGAAAATGAATTTATTCTCATTTTACCTTCGCTGGATGTTTAAAAGTTGCATTTTTTTGTTTATATATATTGAATAAGGCTTGCATACAATTTTTCTGCCCCCAATTTTCTAAGAAGAAACAAACATTTTTAAGTAGATAATTCAGTTCAGCCAATATGGCGTCCAGAGTCGTTGGTTTTGGAACGTGGACACATGCGTTTTACCTGTCAGTTATGTTGCTCGTTACGAGCTCATGCAGTCTGTTTAATCCACAAAGAGTGAGCTGATCACTCCCTCCTAATCCAATCAACATCAGCCCTCACGTGAATACCTGACATGGGGATGATGACGGAACGAATCTGAGCTGTTGGGTAATCTCAAATTCTGCCTCGTAATCCAAGAAATTCACCAAAACTAGTGACATTTTTGTAAATATTCCCACTAGACCACATCACTTGTGAGATTTTACTTTTGCAGCCGGCTTCACTTTCAGCTGGGGAAACTATTTCCATTTTTGCTACACAAAGACTTTTAACTGTGTGAGATTATTGGTTTATTTTTGCTTAATCTGGATCTACAAATGACCGAAAATTGTATTTTAAAGTATAATACGGATTATAATTAGTATTCCTGAGACTATTTGCTCTGAATTATTGCTAATACATTTTTTATTCCCTGTAATTTCACCTTTAGTTCTGATTTTACATCAGTTATGGGATGTTCTGCTTCTTTAAGTAATTATCTCCTGACTTAATCAGTAAAATAATGTTTCCATTTTCCTCCTCTGCTTCGTTCATACCAGTTATTATATTGTTAAGACTTCTAAGCAGCTGCTTGTGGAGCCTATGGCTGCTATAATTTGAAATTTCCTTTCTTCTAACAAAAAAAGAAATCCTTAGGGCAGTGTGTTTTTCTTTTTTTTTTGTTTTATATTGCACAAAAATGTAGTAATATTCCATATAATATCTAATTTAGAGGGGATGCCCCTATTTCTGCATCCTAATGGAGCCTGGAATGTTTATTCCCCAGCTTAGGAAGTGACACAAACACACACACTGCTGGCTACACGCACTTTCTCTGCAGGACATACAAAATAATCTCATCCACAGCCCTCGCTTTGACCCCATTCTGAGATAACGCGCACAAATAAAGTGTGTCAATGTTGAAAACCGATAAATGCGTCTAGGAAAATGTCAAAAAATAAAAAGAAAATTTGCACAAACACCACAAGAGTAAGGTGTGAAAAAGGATCAAATTGGACACGCTTTGCATGTTTGGCGCACAACCGGTGAAGACTCCCTCAGCGTCCAACATGATGACCTGCATAAATATGAAGCTGAGTTCACTTACCCATTGTCCGCCGCTCCCGTGGAAACTTTCCCTGAGACAAAAAGGGCCTGAGATGCTGTCCCACAGGTTGTCTCGGCGCACGCAAACAACTGGACGTCCCGTTTAGGAATCAGGGGAGGAGGAGGAGGTGTGACGTCACCGCCAGAGGCTAGAAATAGACCCAAACACGGAGGCAATTCCTGCTCCGGATTTACACGTCTCATCAAATACAGTAAGCCATTAAATGCAAAAAAAAAAAATGTTTTCTTTAAGGGTTTACAGTGTGCACATGGGCACCTGAAACAAGATGTTGGACTAGATTTTATTTCAATTTATAAATGTTAACTCCTCATTTTTAACAGCAGAGCATATTTCATTTACTTAATGAAATATGTCCTATTTGATGTTTGCTGTGAATGGTGTAAGCTTGCAAATGAATGAGGTCAGTAGTCCAATTTTGCTCAACCTTTTTCAGCGAAAATGTACGACGCCGGCATTGTGGATGGGGGAAAAAGAGGAGTACATATCCTCAGAACTCGAATCATTTGAGAAATGTTATAAAAACAACAAAAATATTGGATATTTCAGAGAAAAACTCAAGAAACTTCGAGATTAGAAAACACCGAAGAAAAAAAAATTTTTTTTTACATGAATCCAGATCAGAAAAAAATATTAATACTAAATACCATGCAGTTCAAAACCCTATTAATCTAAAAATGAAAGACAAGGGTGAAATTGTTTCAATATTTAGACACAAAACACTTTAATACTCACTACATTTCCGTCAAAATACAAAACCAAGACAAAATACATGTCAGACGACATATGGCTACAAAAAGGCAGAGATGATAACTGCAGCTCCTGTGTGAAGGTCACAGCTTCAGTGGGATGACGGGCCAGTACTTGGGCTGCTTCAGGTCGCAGTTTCTGTCGAATGCCAGCTGCATGGCCGCCTCCATGGCCAGGATCTTGGCCGCGTCTTGGCCGTAGAGCTTCTTCATCTCAGCGGCCCGCCTCTCGCCCGGCCGCTCGGCGGGGGGCGCGGCGTTGCTGCGGCGGCAGACGGCACGCAGGTCCTGGTCGGCCGGTACGTAGCCGTCCTGCTCTTCCGCCTCCAGCTCCTGCTGCCTCCCTGTAACATATCATCATTACTTCATCCCACATCTAAAGGAGTTGGAAGTTGACCTGTAACGTGGACGTACTCAGCTCCTCTCTGTGTCTCTCCGTGTGGGCAAAGTACTGCCGCAGCTCCTCGCTGATCTCCATGTTGCTGACGTCGCACTCGATGTCGCTGTCCGAGCTGCTTTCATCTTCCGCGTCGTCGTCGTTGCTGCTGCTGCGGTCGCTCCCGCTGGCCTGCCAGTCATTGTAGCGCCGCTGCCGTGCCGGGCCGTAAGCAGCCTCCCAGGCCTTCCTGTAGGCTCCCCGGTGCCTCCGGCGCCAGGCCATGGCCTGCCGGTAGTGCTGCCAGTAGCGGCTGTAGACGGGGCTGGAGAAACGGGACATCACATCGCTGACGTCCTCCTGTAGAGAAGCAAGACTAATTATTTCTCCATTTACATCTCAATTAGGACGATTTAGTCAGGAGCCCAGCTGCAGCTTTTTGTAGACTGGAACTGGTTTTACGTTTTGGTTAGACATGAGTAGAGTGTCTTGCAATAATTCAGATGAGAAAAAACAAAAGCATATTAATTTTTCAGATAAAATGTGCAGTTTTGAAACTTTATAAGGAGAAAAAATATAGAACTGGATATAATCTGCATAACAATGATGGGAGATGTCCTTAAAAGATGACAGGATGAGACCAAGAAGAAGCATTTGGATCAAAAACACCAGTTCTAAAAGAGATCCCTGTGGAACACCAAACTGGATGGGATTAGGATCTGTAAGAGGGCAACCACAGCACAACAGAGGCTGCTGGTATTCTGTTCTGTTTAATCCTTGACTGACATATAGATCAGGTTTGGGCGTCATAATTGAAAAATAATGAACTTGAAAATACATGCAGCATTCAAACAAAACTTTATAAACATCTGATTTTGAAAACTATACAAGAAAATCAGACTTCCTGATAAAAAAAAGTAAGTGGGATGTGACTAAAGATGTGTGTACAGAGTTTGGTGTTAACCTAATTTCTTTCATCTGCTCAGAATTACTGTGTGGAAATGTGGATATTTTATTATAAGTGTTATGGTTTGTGCTCATACTTATTGTATCTTTTTTCTTCTTCTATTGTATTAATGTTGCTTTTGCTATTTCTGTAACGTTTTTCATTTTTTGATTCGTATGATTCTGCAAAGACTTGAGTATATTTATCTAGCTCTCTGTGTTGTTTATGCTCTCATATTTTCTAAAAGCTGCAGAAACCAGAAGAGACTAAACAGGAAGCAGTAAAGTATTACCAGGTGTCAGTAATTGAGGTTAATTTAGCTTTCCTACCATGACAGACTGGACGCAGCTCGAACTCCAGTCCCTCCGCTGGTCTTCTTCTGTTTGGACAGAGATAAAATACTGTGCGTAAATGTAACGCTACTTCCTGTTCGACGTCTGTGCGTCACGGTCTGCCGCGATAACAAGACGTCAGTACGTCTTCATATCTTAAACATATTCAATAAACACAATATTTTCATTTATAGTTAACTAAGTACATCAAATATTTACCTCTAACTGTTAGCGGCTCATGGTGCCGCCATATTGAAAATTTCCCAGTAGCCTTTGAGCGAAAGGAAGGCAATTCCCGGTTACCTGGCGCCCCCTTGCGGACATACTGCGAAGGTGTTTAATAGTAATAAATTGTGCAACATTTAGGCCTGTATAATATGTTTATTATTATGTAGAAACTGGTATAATGTTGGGTAATATTAACTGTCTTTTATGCTATTAAATAAATACAAATTATTCATATGCTTCAACAGAAATTTTATTTGAAAGCTCCTAAAATAAAACTTAGGATTTCAAGATTGTAGTTTTAAAATTAAAATTAAGTTAAAAAAAATGACCTCCTTATAGATTCATTTCTCTTGCTTAACAATAAGATGTTTCAGATCATTTATCACAGAGAAAACCTAAATGAATATTAAATTTATCGAGGGAAAAATATCTAAAAGTGAAAAGAGTAACTTTAAACCTAATAACTTTACTTTAGCAGCATTGTTTTCAAGTGTTAAGTGTTAAACGTCTTGCAACAACATCTCAGCTTTCAGATAGGATAAAGTTACTTTGGATTACTTATTTCCCTATTAAATATAATCATCTGAAAATTTTGCAGTTTATCTTTAAACCTCTGTGTGAGATGCTGATGCTAAATTTACCTCACAGGCACATAGCTGATTAAATCAAGTAATTTAAAGTAAGTATAAGGCAAAACAAAGTGAAATATTCGTCTTTCGTCTTTATATTTTGCTAACAGCATACAAACAGAGCAGCTTTGCTCAGCGTCTGAGTGCTGTACGACTCGTTCTACTGTATATGTGGGTCATACTTTGGCTTCAGGCTTCAAAGCTTTCAGAGGAAGTGGAGAGAGGCTTACGTCTTCGAACATGTTTTCTCCCTTCACGAAGGAATATGTGTGTGTTGACGGAATAAAAAGGAAAAGCAAAGTTTTGTTTTGATCTTTATTTTACTGCTTGTAGCAGGAGTAACAAATACGCTCAAATCCTTTTTCTGCTGTATACACCTAGTCTTGTACATTAAAAAATGTTCTGTAGAAATGAAGGATATATATATATATGTATATATACAGTATATATGTGTGTGTGTGTGTGTAAAATAACTTATAATGATAAGAATATATCTTTGCTTGTAGCAGCGGCTGTTTTGGGGCGGTGACTCGTGTGATATTCAAAGTTTTGCTCTAAACAAGTTTTCTGTTGCTTTAATCTTCTCAATAACCCACATTTTTGTGAATGAAACCTCATCCTGGACTTTATTTCAGTTTGATTCTTTGTTTTATCCTGATACGATTCATAAAGTCATGCCAGCCACATGCTTCTGTTCTTATCTAGCTTTACTAGTACAGAGTAGCACAGATTAAAAGCCGCAGTTCCCAAACCAAAGATGAAAACAGCAGATATTTTAAAGTATTTGCTTTTCAATAATACACATCAGATTGCTTACCACCAGTGTTTTTTCATTCCTTGTTCTGAATCTGTTTCATAATTCTGCTGCGTTAGCGTGTGTGGGTCGACACAGCTGTGAAAGGTTGTGTATTGTTGTTTGAAAAAGTAACTTTAATCAGATTACTGATTACTCCTTGAAAAAGTAACTTAGTTAGATTACTGACTACTTGATTTGAAAAGTAACTAAGTTACAATAAAAGTAACTTTTTTAGTTACTATCAGCAGCTGTTCACACCAACGCTCCACCACCTGTGAAAGTTACATTGATCTTTGCCGATACTCATTTATAAGTTATTTTATAATGGTAACATCAACAATGTGTCTCCACTCATAAGGTTGAACTGAAGGGGAGATTGTTTAATGG
>CAEFZX010002322.1:48712-81307 GCA_903066825.1 Alfaro cultratus | reverse complement strand
ATCCACCCAAATGTCTCATGTTAAATCCTCCCAAATGTCTCATATTAAATCCACCCAAATGTCTCATGTTAAATCCACCCAAATGTCTCATAGTAAATCCACCCAAATGTCCCATATTAAATCCCCCCAAATGTCTCATGTTAAATCCACCCAAATGTCTCATGTTAAATCCTCTCAAGTGTCTCATGTTAAATCCACCCAAATGTGTCATGTTAAATCCACCCAAATGTCTCATGTTAAATCCACCCAAATGTCTAATATTAAATCCACCCAAATGTCTCATGTTAAATCCACCCAAATGTCTCATGTTAAATCCACCCAATTGTCACATATTAAATCCTCCCAAATGTCACATATTAAATCCTCCAGTCATTTTTCCATTCATTCTGGTCCCTTTTCCAGCTGTTAATTATTTTCCTCGTTTGCCTCCACCTGCTCCCTTCCCCAGTCATTTAGCTCTTCTGGTCCCTTTGTCATTTCCATCTCTCCCTCTGTATTTAAGCTCCTCTTCCTCTTTCATTCCCTGCTGGATCCTCCGTTTTACCTTCCGTTACTCTGTGGCTCCTGGTCTCTGTTTGGTCCCTGATTCCCAGTTGCACTCTTCTCTCCAAGTGTACCTCACCTGGATCCCATCTTTAGTTTTTAAGTTTTTATCTTTCTTTCAATGCAGATAGAACAAAACTATCTGTTTGCAGCATTTAAATCAGTAATACTAAAAAAAAAACCTCAAGCACAGATGAAAACAAAACCCAAATACCTAAACTTTGTGACAAAATCAGAATTTTTGAAATAATCTGCCAGTATATCATCCAGGTGGTGAACCTGCTGCTTTCTAACCTAATCTGTTTCCAGGTTTGGTTTTCTTCTTTCTTTCTGAACTAGATCATGATGAGATTTCTAGGCTGGTGGCAACTGACACTAATCAAAAGATGTGTTTTAATTTTCTTGTAGCACAGCAGGTTAAATATGTTTGACTTTATGAAATAGCTATTATAAGAATTGAGGCTCTCTTGTCAAGGGAAGGCAGGTGAGTTTTGTTAGTTAAAATCTCTTCTGCTGAAATGCCTCGCCAGTAATTTTCACTCCAACTGTTTTTACTGAACTGAGCCCATCACAGGTGAAGCGTCCCCATGAGCCATGCAAGGTGTCAGCATGTGCTAAACTAAGAACGCAGCCATCACTGATATTCCTGAGATTTCCATACAGTGGCGAGGTACAGCAGTTGACTCAAATAAAACATCAGGCTACTGATTTTTTTCTGTTTCCATATAATTCAAACGTCAAAAGCGGAACTCTGAACATATTGGTGACAAAGTTTTAATGTTTTATATTGTGACAATATGAAGCAAAGGATGGAAATTATTTCTCACTTTTTTGTTCTTTTTTTTTTTACTGATAATCCCAATATTTTTCAGTCTAGTGAGAATTTGGAGCTTTAATTGGACGAGGTGACTATACTGCATTGAAGATTTAGCTCAATAAATACAACCTGATCAGCCTAAAATGATATGCAATGATTTCAGTTAGAAACTGTTTATTTTTACCAGATCCAGCTGTAAAGCATACATCAGATGTACGCTAAAGTATCAAGAACTATTAAACTATTAAGTACTAAAGTCTAAAACGTGTTAGAGAGTAAATTGTCCCCACTGTCTGGGGCAGTAGTACATTACTCACACTTTTTCTTTTTCTTCTTCTTCTTTTTTTGATAGAAAGTGATGAAAAGTACCGTTTTGTGTGCCACAAGTCATGTAAAGCCCAATATAAGGGCAAACATATGGAAGAATGTTCTTTTGTCTAAAATCAAAATTGTTGATGGTGAGGTGGACGGAGCTAAATACTGAAGAAGAAAACCTGTTAAAGGGAGGAAAAGACTTGAGTGAAGCAAACCAGACAAAGTGGGTTCAAGGAAGAGGTGTAAATTAAAACATATTCATGTTTCAAAACGATCCAGTCAAACCCCAAACCTAAATCCAATTGAAAATCTTTTTAATCAGAAATAAAATTGTAGAGTTGTTGTGGATGGTGCGTTGTGGATCTCCAGTAGCAGTCAGTCTTCCAATGAATCAGAAGAGGCCTCTGCCTGAAGACTGATGCTGCATGACAGTTTTATGGCATGCTAACAGCTCAGTATCCCTGCAGCAGAGTTCATATTGCACATCAGTTGCTGGGAAGAACTGCTAACCTACCTATTTTGCTTTTGCCACTCCTTTTTAAATCTCTGGCTATAGAAAGCCAGGAAAAGAAGACGTTGGGGAGGGAGATGTGATCCATGCCTATTGTGGTCGACTGAAAAGTCCTTTTAAACTCCTCTGGAATTTGGGGTCAAAATTCAAGTATTATTTGAGCTTCCGAAATGCAAGTAACTTATTCCAACTATAGACTATTAGAACTGTTCAAAAGTGAATAAAATAAATAAATGCCTGAGCAAAAATCCTTCCAGCGTGCAAAACCAGAAGGAATAGTTGTGTGTAATACCTCAACCAAATAAAAAGAGTAAAAATATTCAAAGGAAATACTGTATAATCCCTGAAATGTTATTTGCATGCTAAAAGTGAATTGAGCTGAACAGAATGTGACCATCAGCACATCTTTGCCCTTTTTACAGGCAGAACAGCAGGTGGGAATAAAATACATTTGCAGTGATTTTGTGTCAGCATCACCTTAAAACAAAACAAAAAAAAGATGTAACAAATTGTTCTCCCATGGGAGGGACTGCGCTCATCAACATGGACTCTGCCTCTGGTTTTGAACATCCAAGCTCCATTAGCGTCTGTTCCTCCTCTGCAGGCTCTGCTTGACAGCTCCTCTCCCTCTCCTCCCCCCTGCCTTGCTGGGACCGTCCGCTTGGTACGGCCCGCTCCTCCCCCTCTCCTACGTTTCACCGATGGTAGTTTCTATTGGGAGAAGGTCAAATGACTCCGCATGTCTGCCTCTGTGTACATTCCCGCTATGGCACACGCCTGCTGAGGAAACATTTCCACCCGCAGCCAGTCAGTCAGCTCCCCTACCCCACGCTGGGAAGCGTCTCCGAGCATCTCCGACGGGACGTCGCCGTTCCCGGGCTTCGGAAAGTAAGTCATCACGCGCTGGTTCCGAAGCTGCCGGGCTAATGCCGGTAATTATTAGCATTTTGTTTCTTTCGGGACCGGCCGGTCGTTTCCTTATTAATGTTTAACGTTTGAAAGAGTTGTGTTTCCGTGCAGCTGGTGGCCAGTCGGGTTAAAAATAGTTCCACTATTTTTAGTCCCCTTTATTTGTTTTAAATAAAGGGGTTGTGCTTTTTTTTTTGGCTTAATTAAATGTACATTTGCTTCCTGACAGTCAGTCAGTTCTCTGTGCCAAAAGTAAATTAATGAAAAAGTGATTTATGGGGTGCCCCGGCGGCTCATCAGTAGATCAAATTCACTATATTCAGAAAGGGACGGTCTTCGAGATGTCGGGGGTTCGATTCCCGGAGCCCACCCACTTACAGCATCTCATTCTCTCTGCTGTTATTCCTGTCAAATTACTAATGAACAAATGCCACTAGCACCACATAAACATTAGAGAACCCCCGCCCCCTCCAAAAAAAAATTAAATAAAATAAATAAATAAATAAAAAATACTGCAGACAAATAAATCAGGAATTAAAATAAAGTTATCCTAAACAAATGTATTTTATTTAGGCAGATGAATTACAGCCAGTTGACTGATTCTGTTGCATTTGTTAATTAACGTGCATTGTCCCTGCCAAATAAATTAATAAAAAAACAAACAAAACCATATACACTGTGTTCCTATAAGAAGTGTGGAAAGTTCTGCAAAGCTCTGAGGAAGGCAGACTTAATGAAATGAGTCATCTGAGTGAGGCCAATAGCTCCCCTCCCCTGCAGAGCAGTGTGTAGCTAAGCCTATTACAGCATTGCATAATGCAATAAGGTATAGTCCCATAAGGTGCAGAGTGATCTGCCTGCAGGGTTCCATAGCTGGAAGCCTTTGTGTGTGTAAGTGTATGTGTATATATATTGTTCCGTTTCCTTTTAATCTCTCATTATACGTCTCTAATAAAACGTCTCAGGCCAAAGAGAGGGGTCGAGTTGTTCAGAGCTGACAGGAGGGGAAACTGGATCACTGTTCCCAAGCTCACTCTGCTGCAACATCCTGCAAGGTAATTGGCTCAAGGTCAATGAGAAGTTAAGAGGTTGATGAAAGTGGAAGGCTCTAAAATAGTGACGTCACTCTAAAGTGTAATACTTTTGTTTTTGAAAAAAAAAAAACAATAAAAAAAAGGTAGTTAGTTTTTATTCAGCTTGGGAAGATGCATCCCTCAGAGACTCACCGAGGTTCTGTGGTTGATTTCCAGTTGCTGGCCCACCTGTTGATTTTTGCTGTCTGCGATGTGAACGTAAAAAACCGAATGGTACCTATAAATAAAACCAGGCCACAAAAGAGTCATAACATGTAATCTCTTTTATCCATACATCCATCCATCAAGAGGAGCCAGTTGAGGTGGCTCTGGCATCTGGTTGGGACGCATCCCTGGTGAGGTGTTCCGGGTGCATCCCACCGGGGGGAGACTCGGAGGAAGGTTTAGGACCACTCTGGAGGGACTATGAGTCTTGGCTGGTCTGTGAACATCTTGGGATTCCCTTGGAGGACTTGGCCCAAGTGGGTGGGGAGAAGGAAGTCTGGGTCTCTCTGTTTAGGCTGCTGCCTCAGCATCCCGACCCCGGATAAGCGCAAGATAATTTCTGCATAGATTTCCAAAAGAAGGCCTTCGTTCCCAAATCTGGCATGTTCTGTGACGGACAAGATTGGACTTTCCAAAAGGCTAAAACTGAGTCAGATTTCTGCATTACTTCCAGCTTTCTGTTTTCTGCTGCTGTCTGTTGTGGCAGCTTGACTGAGCTACTGATCCTTAAAGGCGTACAGAAGTCTAGATGCTTACCAGTTTTTGTTTTTACATGATGGTGAGGCATTTTCTCCATGGTTGCTAATGACTAAATGCCTGCCCTATACCTTCTGCGTAATGCAATATTCAATTTCATCTTACTAATCTTACTTACTTATGAAGTGTATGAACATTAGTCTTTTTACATTGTAAAAAGTATTTGCTGCAAATCGGCGAGTAGAGGGCCGCCAGTCCTTATGATTGATGGCTGCTATCCATCGTCGTCTTCCTTTCTCATCAAAAGGTTCACGATGGATGACGAGTTTGCATTCTTGTCTGTCTGCACAACACGCTGTGACCATTTTTAGAGTGAAATCAACTTAATAAAAGCGATATCAGTTTGTTTTCACGTCTGTCCTGGTGGAGTGGGCCGCTTTCTTAAGAGCGTGATGAGCGAAGGGTCAAAACAAAAAAATGCCTTTATTTGGCTTTTTGGTTTGATCTCTGCATGGGTCAGTAAGTAAGGACAAGATTTTCTGTTTTTATAAGCAGCAGTTTCTCTGTCTCAGGGTGTCGTTAAGAATCCAGTTTTCAATTGCTTCGTATTCCCTACTGGTTCCTCTGACTTGACCACCTGATTGAAACTTGAAAATAATTTGTTTACCCTGTGACTGTTTCCACATTGTAGACTTTTGTTGCTAGCCTGAGCTGGTAGTGGTTGACAAATGAGACTTTTACTGACCAGGTGAAAGATGGGATGTCTTGAGTTTCCAGTCAACCGCTCACAGGTCTTGACTGATTAAGCTGAAAATTGTCTGATTCAGGTCACTAGGTGATTTCTTGGTGCACATGAGGTTATTTATGGCTCAAATTGGATGCAGGATTGATTGGGAAAGCCATTTCATCAGAAAATCAGATGAACAGCCACTTGCTCAAGGTGATTGAGTAATATTTTGCATCCTGGAATGACGAACCATCTAACGAAAAGGTAACCATGCATAATGTTTGGCTCTTTAACTGGAATAATACACTAATTGTTTCAGCTCCATGAACTTTAGATACACTTGTTGAGTTCTTGTTTGAAATGTCGCAGCTGTAAAGCTTGGAGGTCACACACACACACACGCACACCTTGAGTAATAGCTCTCTCGATCAAATTATGCACGGTGCCTGTGGCTTTGATTAATCCCTCCTCTTGCCGTCATGAATGTATGCTCGCTGTTACCAATTGATTACTGCATACTGCTGATGAAACTCAAGTGAGTTCATGTCGTAAAAACGATTTCAAACACGCCGTTTTAGAGGGAACAAATTCAATTAGTTTCATAGATTTTCTAATCTATATTTCATGTTCATCTTTTTGATCTTTTTTTTCAGGTTTATTTGATAAGCTGAGCTGGTTGAGGTTATCAAACCTTTAGTTGTGCTAACAGTTCTACAGATGTGTTGGTACAAAAATGTCAAATTGCCAACAACAGATCTCACTTTGTAAGAGAGTTTTTGAACAAAATAGTTTATGGTCGAGGCATCTGTTTTCTTTGTTTCTTTTTTATAATAGTTTTTTTTTTAAGTGAACACCAAGCCTGTTATAATAGGCAATTAATCAACTCATCAATTAATTGGATCATAAATTTAAATTAGTTTGATAATTTTCATTCTGACGATTAATATTTTTGAAGGAGGATTTTGTTTATGGACATGTAATCCTTTTTTTATGGTTTTGGTTGTAAGTTCTTTGTATTTCAGCTTTATTTGTTGTTTTTGGTTGTCCTGTTTTATTTTTGCCTATATAAAATGTCTTCCAGTTCCAGTGTAAACTTTACAAAATTAAAGTTTATTAGTCTTTGGGTGGGAAAACTTGCTCCATGACAGGGCCAGAGAACACACACTCTCCTTGTGTTCATTATGGGAAAGTGAGTGAGTCCAAGTAGCTTTTAAACACAAAGCTCCCCGTACAATAACACAGAGTTAGGAGTGGTTCTGATTTTTTTTTCTTGAATGTTGATACATAAATACACAATGGGACTGGATACATTTGAAATATATGTCAGATTCTCCTTTGGAGTTATTATATCAGGAAAGAACAACAGCACTGGTAAAGATCTGCCTCTATCTGTCCGGTTCATCGATACTTTTAAAGGACACTTTCATTCAAAATTAAATATATGCTGTTATTAGTAAATAATTTATAGATGCTCCATGAAATAAAAAATAAAAAAATGTCCCCATGAAATAAAAAATAAATGTAAAAAAAAATAAATAATAAATTCATGGGGTGTTTCATAAGTGTTATTTTTTAAATTATTTTGTGACATTTATTTAGAAAAGCTTCTTTATGTATTTCAGACTGCTATTTTTCTCAAATCTATGTGGATAATTAGATCGCTAGCAAAGATGTCCATTTAAAGATGATCAAACTGTTTTGGTTGAAGCAAACATGGCTCTCGTAGAAGAAAGAAGTGCAGACTTTTTTTTGAAGTCATTAACCATTTAATGATTTAAAATTAACCCACATCAAAGGAGTTTCAGACTGTTATACAGCAACAGCTTCAGTTTTTAAGCTTATTCTTGCATTTAAGCTTTTAACCCCAAAAGTAGAGATCCAATTATTTTCCCTGTAATTGTATTATAATTATTTTTTTTTGCCTCTAAAAAATACTAACCTCAAAAAACACTCAAATTTCCAAGAGTCCAAGTTACAGTCATCATATGTTGTGGTAAACACTTGTTATTGGTGTAGCATAAGAAACAAAAAGTTGCACATTGATGCATGAAAAATTCTGGAATGATTGCAGCAAGAAACATCATCAGTCCTAGTTGAAAGGTTTACCTGAAATTAGGGCTGGGACTTGATATTAATAAGTTTACTTTAATTAATAAAAAGAAAAAAATTAAATGGAAGTATTTAATCAACCTGTGAAATGTAAACATTCTGACTTAACTGCAGTTTAAATAAGAAAACAACAGATATCTGATGGAAAACTTGTTTAACTTTGTGCTTATTTAACTTTTATTGTGATAACTATTACTTTTTAACAAAATAAGATTGAAATGATGTGATTAAATGATTCATATCCATTAGTTTTTTTGTTAATCACGTCCCATCACCACTTGAAATACCTGCAAGGGAAATGTTGTGGCGGTAGGGAGTAAACAGAAGACCACTAATGATTCCAGGTGGCTTTGAAAAGACAATTTAATTCAGCCCTGCTACCTGAAGGAAACTGCTGGACGATTGCAAATGCAGATGGTGGATGGTGGTCAGACTGGGGACAGTGTGGAGACACAAAATGCATATATACGGTGCGGCATTGGAGAGGGCAGATGCAAAACATGAGTTTTATTGACTTGCGTCGTAATTGGAAGTGAAGGGACCAAAATGTTTGTGTCTTTGAAACAAGATGCAGTTTCATAGACCAGACTTCTACAGACCAAAGGTACTTATGCCAAGAAAAGCTTCCAACCAAAAATCCGATGCGGCTCGTTAAAAAGCGCAGGGATGATGACCGATTTGTTGTCTCGCTTCCATCTGGGTGATTTTTAAAAAAAAAATTTTCACTGCTTTTGTTGGGCTGCCGCTCCGTTATCCCACAGTCTAATCATGATAATCTCCAAATGGATTTATGGAGGGGATGAAAGTCCTCGGCAGTCTTCTTAAAAGAGCAAAAGAGCGAAGAATGAGTAAGGTCGGGGGTTGAACCGAAGGACATGGCTTACACAGTACTGCGCCTGGTTTCAGTCGGTTACAGCCTTACCTACAAGTAGTAAACAGCTCCATGTTACTGGTTGGGGGATTAGAGGATTTGCAGCACTAAGCTGCAGGAACCCAGCCCAGTGACCCCCTGCTCATGTCTCCTCCTCCTCCCTTGTAACAATCCACTCTCTTCTTTTGGCTCCAGGGTGAGCCATGTGACCAAGATCAGAATTTATATGGGTGGGATAAAGAAAGTTGGAGACAGACTTTGGAGTGTTCATAGATTGATTTAATCGGTTCTCCCTTCGATTGGTGTGACAGTTTTGAGTCTAGAGTTTTGCCATTTGTCCACAAATCTCCAGATTTTACACGTGTCCCAGAATCTCGCATCCCTTGTGTTAATTCGTCGATAACGGGACAGTGCAATAACTTGCATCTGAGACCCACGATGGGAAGACTGTGGAGCTGTCAGCAGCAGACTACAATCTGATTTGGCCTCATCAGCAAAGTTGAGCATGCATTGCCTTTAGTTCCACTTGGAGACAGCCTGGAAGCTAATTGAGTCCCAGCAAGGGGACGGAGGTCATTGTTGACTGACACTCCACGGGGCGTTTGCCTCTGTCAGCCTAATATCACACTGTGAAGTGACTCAGCAGAGAGCGAGTCCTCAACCCGGCCTGCGACGCGCCTTTAACTCAAACTGACAGTGCTCCAGCTCCCATACATACCTTGCCACCAGCTACTCTGCTGGAAAGCTAAAGTTTTCCTTTTGGTTATTCTGCTGTTATCATCATGGGCAGCTGACATCAACTCCGAAGGACTGAAGTGGAAAAGCAAGCCGTTCATGTTCCGTAAATGGCGAATTCTTTGAGAAGGGTCTCGATAGTTCTCTTGTCCACAGCGTCGGGTCTTGTAAGTTGCTAAATCGGATTCCTGATGGTTCTGCTAGCTGGAGAACAAATTTTCTTCTTGGATTACATTGTTGTTGGATTTTTTAAAAAGATGATTATTGTTGGTTTAATTTGATAATTGCGCAAATTGGAATCACGAAAAGATATTTGCTTAGTGAAAACTCGGCAATTTTTAAAAAAAAAACTATTTTTGCAGTGACGCTTTTTGCGCTGGGATGGGGTGGTTTATTGGCTGTATCAAAAATAGTGTATTTCAAAATTTTAGACAGACAGTAGTAAGTGGTAGGATGATGGTTTGAAACTCTTTAATGTCTTGTGAACAAACTTAGTTTTGTATGATTTTAATTGTGCTTTTTATTTAGTGGAAACACTGCTTTTGCAAAAATTGTGTTTTTTAGACAATTGCAGAATATTGACATTTATAGTGGAAATGCAGCCAGTGTTCTTTCTTTTGCTTAATATTAAGAAAGTAAGTATTAAATGGCTAAACCTTTGATACTTGCTGTTCCTTTTATCACAATTTAAGGAGTTTCTTCAACATTTTGTGTTTTTAAACTTCGAAAAAGGCTATAAGCAGCAAGAACAGAGAAATTAGTTCCTTTTTCTGCATGTGGTAAGGAAAGGAGCACAGTTATGAGTTGGGAAGTTGTGAGAGGACCCATCCAATGCAGCATACATTACTGTAGTAACCATGCCAACTTCAATTTTCTTATCAATCACACAATAGTTTTAGGACACTTCTACACCAGTTCTGGCCAGATTTTCTGTGAAGAACAAGCTGCAAGAACAGAACGTCCATTTTTTTCTGTGCACAGACATTAACTCACCTTTTGTCAGGAGGATAACAATAGGTTCTGATTCTAAATTTATTCTGCTGGAACAAATATATCTTTTGATGATGTGTAGCAAAGAATGCTCACCAGATTTCATTGACGAATCGCTCACCACATTTATGATGCCTGTTGAAGAGTCGTATCATTGATTTAGGGTGTGATAGATCATCTGGATCCGTGAGGTAAACAACACTGTCCATTTTAAAGGTGCCTGCAGTACTACTGTTTCAGACAAATTAGTTGCCACAAATTAGTTTCATTGCATTCTCTAAAAGTCTGAGAATCAGACATGTTTTTAAAAGGGAAAACCGAACATGTAGAGCAGCAGGTCCAGTGGACCATGAGTCTACATTTCACTAGAGTTTGGTTAAAACTAGAGCTGAGACTTTAAAGGGACAGTATTGTGTAAAATTGACTTTTGTTAGTTCTGCATTAGTTTATAATGTTATTCCCTCATCAAAAACATACCTGGAGTGTTGCTTTGATTCTTTTCTGTGTGTTTGAAAAATCCTTTAATCTCCCTTGGCAACCATTCAGCTGTGTAAAATGTCTGGGTGGATCTAACTCCGCCCTGGAGGATAAAGCTCCTCCTGGAGCTACGGTTTCAAAGCTTCCTAGCTTCTACATTACAGAGTAGCCTTCCCCTGCAACTTCCCCACTCAGCTCCTTCAGACTAGCCAGCAGCAATTAGCAAACCCCTGCTGGAACTGCGCATCTGTGGTGCTAATTATGCAGGCTACTTTTCAGTGTAACACTCTGAAAACATTATCAAAGGGTTAATAGTGGAGCGATGTTGTGATGACTTCCTGAAGTGTCAGTAAGAGCAAGTTTCTTAAAGAGACAGAGACCGATTTCAAGCCACTAAATTATGAAGTCAAAGCCATATTTGATATATTCAGCATTTTCATAACAACTGAAGGAAACATAGTTACTTGATTGTGCTATAAAATGGCTCTATACTTCCCCTTTAAAACTAGGGCCAGGACTTTAATGTGTTAGTTTTGATTAATTAATTACATAGTTAAATTAACTAGTATCACATTAAGGAATTAAATACAAGAAATCTTTTTAAAAGTAATTTCAGTTAAAGTTTTCGGCCTGAACCATCGTGTAAACTAGTTTCTGGTATGCTCGCAAATTCGGCGCACAAGCAAAATCTGTTAACAACAAATTATTTTAAAAAAACTATAAAATTTGAAAAATGGTTAACTTTAAGATGAAGTTTTTTATCTGTTGCCAATTAGATCTACAACCGACATTTTAAAGTTAAAGTCAGTATGATATCACCATCGCTGCCAATTGATGTGTGCATGTTAAATTCCAACAGCCATTGTAGGAAGTTTTATTTGCTCGCAAAAGGGACTCTGATGCATTTTTATCCAAGAATGCATGAACCAACCTGGCACGGCTGATTTCCTCCTGGAAGGTCAGATGGGACGCCTCCAGTAAGATAACAGACAGCAGCAACAGCCCCAATGTAAATCTGAGAGTCAGAAATGACAGCGGGATTGGCTCATTTCTAATTGACTGATCATTACCATAACGGCATTGTGTTTCTTCCAGGCCGTTGTGACCCTTATTGGTTCAGGAAACGGACCGCAATAAGGGTCGGTAAGAGCCATCAGATACAGGCAAAGATATGAGTGGAGGAGAGAGGAGCGATTGGGGGATCTGAGAGGGGAGAAACGTGAGCAGTGGGGAGGTGCAGATGACGGGACGGACGAGGGACAGAAGAGAGGAACAGAAGGGAAGATGAGTCATATCACTGCAGCAAACCGGGCCCTGATTGAGATGTGAACACAGAACCTGCACTAAGACTTTTAGGTTTAGATTTGTTTTGGCAAATGCTCCGCAGTTTCATCCCTGATGGAGGAGTTTGTGCTCAGCTCCAAGAATAAAATGTTCTTACCTATAAGTCTCTCCAGAAAGTGAAAAGGCTTCATAATCCTGTTTATGAGTAGAGTAGAGTTGTTGTTGTTTTTTATGAGTTAAACTCTAAAGGTGGGTGGACCTGCATTGCCTAAAAATACCCAGCCCTGCCTGCTGTATACATGTGGCCTCTACTTGCCTTTTTTGTTCTGCTGTTCTTCTTTTGTAACAGTTTCCACTCTAACTTCCTGCTGGGCCAGCTAATCCTGCCACAAATCGATTCTCTTCCTCTGCTGCTCCATCTGCTTTCTCCATCCACGAGTCCCGGCTCATCTTCATTCACATTGTTGGCTTCTTTAGATTAATGAAGCTCAACTCATGCAGCTTTACTATTTACATCTGGAAAGATGAAACATGAGGACATGCTGAACATTTGTAATGTGATAAAACGGAATTATTTTAAATGACAGACAACGGGATTGCATAGGGATGCACTGATATGAAAATTTGCGTCGATATGAATATCCGATGTTAAGATTGCTGTTATAGTCAATAACCGATCACGATCACATGACCAACCTCCTTCCCCTTCCCTACAGAAACAAATGGCAACAAGATGGAAGTAGATATTTGCTGTCTATATCAGTCCAGTTTTACTTATTAGACCGAGAACGATATGTTAAAAAAAAAGACTATCGTCTGATACCGATGTTTTGTTTTGTTTACTTGATAGACCACCATAAGGTTTTCCCTCCAGTTTCAAGTCTTTCACAGTTTCTCATCCGACCAGCGTGAGGGTGGGCAATAATCACGAAACTTTTATCGTAAGAATTTTAATTTGTCGTCACAATAAATCTGAATTAACGATGTTAAATAAAAAAACTAAACTGGTGATATTATTGAAACTGTTGTTTTTACTATTTGCTCCACTGATTGTTCCATGAGAGCATCAATAAATGTCAGTAAGTTCGAAAATATAATTCAATGCAGTAACCCTTTGCAATTTATTGATATAAATGACACTTCTTTAAGAAACTGGTGTCCTGATTTTAAATGGGAATGTCAAGAATAGGCCTGTCACAATAACGAATAAATCAGTTAATCTCATGATGAATTAAAACAAACTCAATAATTACCATTTGCATAATTTTATCACTTTTCTCTTTTCTTTCTATTTCTACCAAAAATTGGATGACTTCAGTCTGGTGCTTTGGTCTAAACTAGCCGTCTTTTTGAAAGACAATTTTATTTACAAGGACTTCATGATTCATTTTATTTGTTGTTTCTGTTATTTTGTGTATTTATTTAGGATATTTAAATGTCTTCCAGGTCCATTTATTAGAATATTAATTATTTATTATAATTTAAAGTTTGTAGATCCTTGAGAATGAGTTATTACATTATTATACCATTACCATTATGTTACCTGGAAATGGTCTCAAAACATCAATGTTATCATTTATTGCAGTAACTTCTGAAACAATTTATTGTCCAACAAAATTAGTTTTTGTGATAAGTCTTGCTAAGAACGACATTTGTGTTTGTGGAGTAAAGGTTGCTGTGACTGCAAGGCATACAGTCATACAAAAAGTAGTAGTAAATAATTTGTTTTTGAAATCATAATTCTTTTCGCTATCATGATAGTACCACAAAATATTGCAATAAAATTCTGAGTCCACATCGCCCACCTGTCCTCCTCATGTTTGCTGTGACTTCAAGCAAATTGCATTTTAGAAAGTATTTACTCTGTCGAAACATTTCCCACCCAAGAGGTGAAATCTCTGCAACTCCCCCAAGTTACCATGAGTCTGTTGGCAAAGGCTTTTCAGCACTTATTATGTGTAAACACTTCTTGAAACACATTTTTACATCCAATTCCCCAAAAATGCATCATTACAAGTCAGTTGGTCACATCAGATCTTTCTAGTGCGTACCACAAAGTATATGTCTGACATCTCTGAACGGACGTGTTGTCTTAAACACCGGCGGTACCTGCGGATCCTTCTGCGAGTCCGAGGGATTCACCTCGGTCCATTACACGCTCGGATGCTGATGGTGTTTGTCAGCACCCTCTGCATAGCCAGAGACAATTAAGCTGAACCACAAGGTTGATTTAATGAAGCTTGGCAGGAAAAACATCCTCAAACAAGTTTTGCCTTTGAGATGGTAGCAGACAAGAGTCAATGCTGCCACATGGGTGAGCATGACTGCTTGACTGAGTACTGATGGAATAAAAAGACAGGTGAACAGAACTAATACATTTCTTTGATAAAACCAATATCTTCTTTCGTTTTTTCTTTTCCTGGGGCTTCCTAAGACAAGTCAGAAAGAAGGGCAGAAGGAAGTTTTTATTCCCTCCAGTTGGAGAGAAGCATTTGGGAACAGATTGTAAACCCTTTTGGTTCAGATGAGCAGCAGGTCTACTCTGTGTTCCTCGGCCTATCTCTACATCTAAACTAGGCGGCATTACCAGGAAGCTAACTTCAATCACTCTCATCTTATTGTTTCCCACATGATCCTGACAGTAAGGTGAGGGTTGGAATGCAGGAAGACCGGTTAATCAAGAGCAGAGCGTTGACAGAGCCAGCTCTATGGCTGGCACTGGTTTAAGGATGCACTGGTCCACTTTTATTTCACTTCCAATACCGATATCTGAGGTTTAGCATCGGCCGATACCAATCCGATTCAGGAAAACAGCGCTGGATTGACTTAAAATTTTTCTCTTTTTTTAAAACAAAGACATAAATGTATTGAATTGCAAACTTATTTGATAACTCTGCACCAGTACAGCACACTGAAATACACCGGTAGATTGACACACTTGGTCAAACATGTAAAAACAACACAACTTTTATCTGTTCAGTAGAACAGCCAATGTAATAATACATAATAGAGAAACTGAAACTGACAAAAACAATAGGTTTATCTTTTATCTTTGATATATGCCGAATTTTTATTAGAATTGAAGTTGTTTATGCTATAAAATTGCAGTAATGCCTGGATATACACAATACTGCACATTTAAAACTGGAAAGTCATTTTCCCAACAATTGAAAACCATTCCATTGCAGTCCTACTGCAAATTTTGTGATGATGACGTTGATTAACATTTTTACGTTTTAATTTTTTCTCGTTATTGGTGTTCATCGTGTGAATGTTCTGTAAAGTCTCATCTCCAGCCAGATACTGCTATTAAACAGTGACATTTAGCTAATTCTGTTTGATATTAGAGTCTTTCAGTGCTATTCTGTAGAACAAAAGTCTCAAGAAAATAGTTCTTTTTACGATAATTTTTCTTGACAAAATCCAAGAAATCAAGAAAAAAAAATTCAAGAAAACTGAATCAATGTCAGACTAACAGATTCGGTTCATTTGTGAACCTCTTGTTGTAGTCAAACCTTTCTGATTGTCTCATCCAAATATCTGTTGTCTGAGCACACAGACGGACGCTAAGTTACGTTTCTTTGAATGCAGTATTTTCATTTTGCTTGCCTCCTGTGCCGTCTCTTTTATAGCTAGCCTTGAATTAACCCCTGTGATTCCTGTCGGCGTGCTGACAGGATGACATGTTGAAATCTGACTGAAATTGTTGAAACTGAAGGTGGTGTGGGGGAAAGCAACACTAGATTACACGAGTGGCTTTTGTTTTCCTCAGCAGCTTGTCGGATGTATCCCTGTCGGTGCTTGATTGGCAGCTGAAAGCTGGCCGAGTCCCAGCCGGGAAAAAAAAAGACACAAAGTAAACAAACATGCTGAGGCGGTTAGACGGCAGGACGGAGAGGAACCAAACACAGCAGCGTCTTAACAGTGGAAATAAAGGGAAATGTGAATGTGTGTACATGTTGGTCGTGTAGCAGAGCAGCTTTTTCTGCTAAAAGACATTATTTTAAATTCTGGTTTTCAATGATTAGTTTTGATTCCTTACATCAATGTTACAATCACTTCACTCACCAGGCATATCTTATTCCTTTACCTATCTTACACTCAGAACCTGATTGTTGTTTTTTTGTGGTTAAGCCATTTTTATAAGAATTTTCACAATAAAGGGAAGTCGGGGCAAATTAGTTGACTGTCCTTTTGAAAACAATTGTCTTTAATTACTATCAGGAGGTCTAAATCCAAAAAACTGAATTTGACAATAATTTTGCTGATTAATTTCTTGTATTTTAAAGGATTTTTAGATATTGTCTTTCTTTGTATGAATTTAAAATCATTAGTGGACATTACTTTGGACATTGCTGTTTTCGAAACTGCATGTTCTAGATTAGGCCATTTTAATAGATGATTGATGATGATTACAAACATCTTTAAGGAAGATGTCAAACTCTAAATTATGTCAGAGTTTTCTTAGTTTGTAAGAGAAAAAGGTCTGAGATGACTTGGCTTTCACTTTTAAAAAAATTGAAGAGGAGACAGTTAGTAAGATATTTTGTTTATTTATTTATTTAGTTAGTTTTTACCACAAGGTAATAGCTAGAGGTTGTGTTCCCTTACGACCGCTTAGTCTTATACAGTTGAGGCCACAATTATTCCTAATCTTGACAGATTTAAATTTCAAATGTTAATTTAAGAGGGTTTTACTATTTGGAAATGAGACGGGTATTTCTCTAAAGACTACAAACCATACAAATCCATGCAAATCAATTTGGAAAATAAACAAAAAAAATTACTTCCTATAATTGCTGACCAGTTTTTTTTGTTGTTGCATGTTTTCTCTGCTACTTTTTGAATATTTGATGGTGGTAGGCCTCCATACCATAACCCTAGTCTTTATATCCCACCACAGATTCTTTATGTGATTAAAGTCTTTTCCACCTTTTGCCCTTTTTCTCCCTCTGACACTAAAAGTCAAACAGACCCACCATACTGTTTGACTTAAGCTAACAAACAATCACGCTAGCCGTTAGCCTTCCAGCGCAGTGAGGATTTCTTCCCTTTTAACGTCAGAATTAAGCATAAAAAAGCCAAAGTATGCACTGAGTACGATATATGCAGAATAATTGATGCTGGATATTTCACACACTCTTGTGGTGAGATGGTGTGGGATGACGTTTGGGATGAGAGAATGACGACGGCGCTTCAGTTCCGTCTCTGTCCCTCCACTCATCTCATTACCGACAGCAGAGGGTGAGAAGTGAGGCCCGTGTAGACCTCTGCATTAATTATTGAATCCTATCTTCTTTTACCTCAGCTCCTCCTCCACACTCCCTGATAACCTTTACATAAAAGAGCAGAGGCTAACTCCAAGGCTAGTGAGACGAAAAACGGCAAACAGATCGTTTGCCGTTTGTGGGATTTCAACCCTTCCGCTGCTAACAGAACCCATCTGTGACATTGTGACATGTTTGCATGCTCAGACAGACATACGGCCTCCACGTTTTTAAATTACACTTTTATTGTTCCAGAGGAGCTTCATGCCCAATTAATTGCATTCAGTTATAAATGGCACAGCAAGGTAAGGCAAATGATTATTAAAAATGCCATTTGACTCCATTCAGTCTGAGGCCGGCTAACCAAGGCTGTGGAGGTCAGCGTGGCCCAGGCTTTTAGACAACTTGAGAGCGACTGAACATCTCCCCCAATACCCATCTTTCCTTTGACCCCTTGCCTTTTGTGCTGACTGTTTGTGTGTGTTTGCTTTCTGCAGATTTGAAAAGGCAACATCAAACCTCGACCTCCCGAAGCCTCGTAGCAAAAGAAAGAAGACGCTGCCAAGATGTTCAGCACCAAAAGGTCAGCACGATGTCACTTTGGATCAATTCTTGTGTACGGATGATGAAAAAACATAAAATAAAATAAAGCTCAGCAGAGATATTTGAGAATTAGAAAGACGAACATGGTAGTGGCTGATATTTCAGCGCGACAGACGTGACAAAATACAAGTTAAGGAGTCTGTGGTGATAAACATAGGTTTAAATACTGTCCTTGAACCTTTGCAGGAAGCTTTGGTAGGCCGCTGAACACTGCTGTGCATTTTTAATGTGGCCCATGGTTGCATACAGTCCGCATGAATGATTCATCGGTTTGGCTTTTCTTTTTTGACTGCAAGCTGCAAACGGTCACATTGTGTTAGTAGAGTTTATGCAACATGGACTGAAGGAACCCCCCCAAAAAATCCATGTTGAACATTACCCAGTGGGTTTCCAAGAAACAGAAGTTTTGTGTAAACGTGTGGACTTTCGGAGTAAAATAAAAGCTCACAATAGACTATAAAACCATGCTATGTTTGCTAAATTATGGATTAATCCTATGATTATCACTGATATAGCTGTCCTGCTAAGTAGAACATTTCAAGCTTTAAAATAAGCGACCAGGGTTTTTGTGGCAACTTGCGAATTTAGCTTTTGATTTTACTTCTTTTTTTACTTCTACAGTAAAAAAATCCAAACGTGGCACAAAGATCTCACATTCTTCACGATAGAAAGGTACAAATTCAGTAAAATTGTACAGTTTCCGTACTTATAAAACTAACCTAAGAAGAATAATGTTGTTTACTCGTGTATGTGATCTAAATATGCTATTGGCAGAAAAACAACTTACCGTTTCAGGAAAACCATTTATCCACTGTCATCGGAGGCAGTGTCTAGCGTTAGCATTTGTTGCAAGTTGTGTTGTGAACCAGCTGTAGCATGACAGAGAGCAAGGGGAAGGGATGAGAAACATGAGTGATTTACAGCTCTAAGTCCCTCCTCCTGGCTCTAATTGGTTGTTTCTGACTGAGTGGTGTATTTCTGTAGTTAGCACTGGGAGAAGGAAGACTGTAGATATTAGCTTCTGTGCTAATGCTAAGATGATTTCCATCTTCAACCAACATTTCAGAACTTGGTGTTAGGATCTTTGTTTACATTTTCACTTCTCACAAAGATCTCTCCAACTTTTCCCACCCCCACTCTGTAAATATTTGATTTACTTTCGAAGTTACCTGTGGACTGGTACCGTATTGATTCCTCATTCTTTCAGCTTTGCACTTTTCAAAGTAACCCACCAAGTTCAGCACTTAGGTCAGCATTAAAACTTTGCTGCTGTATACACAGTTAAAGAGTTTCCACAGGGAAACTTAAACATATAATAATGTGATGTTGTCCCAAAGCTGCATCCATTTAGCCGCCTGACGCTGCTGCTGCTGGGTGTAATCATCACCGTACAGTGTGTGTGGAGATGATTAAACCATGCCGGGCCTCCGTCTTCGGAGAGCAGCGTCAGCGCGTTCGATGACACAGATACGCTCAGAATGACAGTGTTCAGCTGCCATTTTTTAAAATTCAAACGTTGAGAAGCTTGCCTCACTGTTTTTTTTCCTCCTTTTTCTTTTTGCTGATCAAGACACAAAGTAACACAGGAAATCTGTCATCCAGAGATTGCTGTGCAGCGGATTTTAAATAAGACCTCTTCTTTTATCGTTCCCTCGAGTCACAACACTCGCAGGGATTTCAGTGGGAGAATAATTAAAAGAGTTTGAGTAAAATTGAATGAAATATCTTAATGTTTCTGGCAACTTTAGATTCAGCTTAAAGAATAGTGTGACTGTTGCTCCTCTCTGAGAGGGCGCAGCGTCTCAATGTGGTGGATGAGTTGAGTGTTCAGCTCACGCTGTGATTGATTGTTTATGTCTACATGTGTTCATCGTAAAGTAGGGCCTCATTAATTCAAATCTTTAATTAATGATTTGTCATAAATGGACCAGGACATTTATGACACGATGGAACGCAAGTCTGATTTTTTTTATTTTTTTCCCCCCAGCTCTATTAAACTGTATATACTGTTGAGTTTATAGGAAAGTAGACATGTAGTTTTAGGCATTCTGAATTATAATTGTTATAGGGAGTTGAGTAAAATAATGTAGGAAATTCTGATGCACCGATCAGAGATTTTACCTGCCAGTCCTGCTTTAAGTCAGTCCCAATTTGTATCTTAGCTTTATTTTTCTTCCACTTTATGAATATTGACATTTCAGAAGTAAATTGTTTGTGGTAAAATAAAACCTTCATTTTCAAAAACTACAAAGTTAGAGAGCTGTCTCTGTTTTCCTGCATTACTGAAAACTAACTGTACTGTAGTATCTACAGTAACTACAGTACAAACTGCAACAACAAGCAAAAACATATCTCATTTACTCCTCTTACAGGACACAATATAGTTCCTTAAGGGTTTTTATACACCTGGAAATGTTATGCCCACTAAATCAAAACATCTAGTTTTTTTTTTTTTTGCTACAAGACTAAATTGGTTTAATGTGGTAATATGCAGAGTTTTCTCCATTAAACCCGGTGTTGGGGGCACTAGGGCCATCCACCAGTGGTTTTTGTGTTATAAATTTGTAAACGTTACAAAAATGCACAAGCAGGCATCAAAATTTGGAAATATTAGCATGTGAGGTAATTAGGCAAGTGCAAGGATGGCGCTATTGGTGCCTCGCGTCCAGTTCAATATGTCAACCATATACATTACACTGTTTTTTCTGTCACTGTTCCTGTTCTATAAAAAATAATATCCCTATTTAAAACAAACAAAAAATACTGAGCCTGGCAGGGGGTCAAGTAAAGTCTGGTGGCTAACAGTACACTGGGGAAAACCTTGATATATTTATGTGTTAGATTGTTAAATCATTCATTTTTGGAACCATAAAGGAGCTTTGAAAAGCCTCTCCATCCTAAGATTATTAGTATGAGGAACAGAGGTGATATCCTATTGTCTGTGTCAGGGAGATGTTGATATTACACAGCTCCAGAGGTAAAAAGTATTATTTCAAAGTAAAGACAAAATGATCACAGAGTTGTTAGTGTAAACTTGTAAATCTTTAATAACTTAAATTTGTATTTAGCTCAGTTATTCCAGTTGGAATTACTGATGTTAGTGTGTTTATTCCCCTGTGTAATTGGACAGAAATACGTTCAGCTTTGTGTTATTTGCAAATCTCCAACTCTCTGGAGTTAGTTCGTTGTTGCACCATAATGGAACATCTCACATGCCTTCGTAAAATTCCTACTTCCTCTTATTATTTTAATTTTGAAAGGGCTTCATGGTAATAAAATGGTTGATTTTAAGTTGTTGGGGTTTTTTTGGGGTTTTTTCCCTTTTTTTTGCCATTGTGAACTGCTTATGTAGAGTGCATTCGCCGATTGATTCCAACCACTGGATGTGGATGAGATTATCAGGACTCCCTCTCTGCTGCATGTATCCCCAGACGGAGACTCAACTAATGCTGTCAGATTCAACTTTTAAAGCCTTGACCTTAGTGATAGTGTTTCCTTTTGAGACTTGATGTAATCACAAGCAATGAATAACTACCTACTTGGGAGAGAACATGCATTCTGAACTGGAGGGAACGTGTGCTCCACCCTGCCTCATCATCTGAAGGGAGCCATATTTGATGGTCTGTCTCGCCACTTTACAGAGAAACAGAATAAAGGAAGAAGAATCACAGCTGACTTTTTATCTGTCATGTTATGACGAGAATAAGTTCACCTCCAGAATATACTGTAATAATAAACTTGTAGGTTAGTCTCACTCATCCCTCCTTCTCATGGGAGTGAGAGGTTTTAAGATTACGGCGGGCCTCACAGTACCACTGGGATTTGCTAATTAATTGTCTTTGTTAGAAGTCTAACCTACTGATGGTAATACAAGCTAACAACAATGGACTGTTCTGGATTGCTTTTTTTAACAGTCGAGTAACGTACAGTGATGGAGGTCGTATAGTATTTTGTATATGAGATACTGAATTGCATATGGATCAGATGTGTGAAAAAAAAATAGTCACGAAGTTATATATACAAAAATTTGGAGGTCATTTTATGAAAAAAACAAAAACTCTTCCTGGTAGAATTCCATTTGCAAAGGGTTTGGAAAATTGAAATTCCAATTTCTTCCTAAAACACAGAAACACACAAAACTTGACAACATCCTTTCATCACTGATGCAGCTCGGGCAGCTTTTTACCAACTGACTTCAAATCTGTGTCTGTCGCTGTGTTTCCATCCAATTGTCGCACAAATTTTGAGCAAAGTTTTAAAATGGAAAAATGAAATGAAGTGAAAAGGCTTTCTTGTATGATATGGTGAACTGCTTTGCCTTGCTTCTGGTCATTTTTCCATCCGGTTTTGTTTCAGTTCAAGTCACAATCCCTGTGGATTAAGATGTTTGTTTCTTTGCAAATGGAAACCCTTATAAAACACACCTTTATTGCTCCCTTTTTGATATCAATGCTTATATTTTTGAAGGCCGTTTTTCAATTTTTCTATTAAACTTAATTGCCACAAAGCTTTGCTATTCTGGGTCATGGTTAACCTAGAGTAGCATGAACCATGACCTACTGTCACGGTTCAGTTAAATTAAACTCCAGTTAGTTGTCTGCCATGTTACCAAATAAATCTTCCTCCAAGCTGTTTGTGAGGACACAAACGATGCATATATAAATAATTGCTAGCAGCTCTGATGGAACATATTTTGTTTCCCTGGAAGCTGTGATCAACAAGTCTCTGGGTAGAAGGGAAACTAATGACTCTGTGCATTTGTTTTTAGCTTAGTGTGCACAGTAGCAGTGTTATGGTTTAGTAATGCACCTGAATGATGTTAGCATTACAAAACGAGTTATAACAATTTCAAGATATAGAGAAAAAACAACTTAATTTTATCTGTTAGTCATTGTTAACTTCCCCCTCGACGGTACGGCCACTCTGATCAGCGTCTCATTGTCGTCATGGTAGCCAACCTTGCATGTTGCTAGCTCTGTTAACAGAATCTGATATTCAGCGCTGACCCAGTCCCACCTGCATATCAGTCCTTGGCTCCGAGCTGCTGACATCAAGGGGCCTTTCACTTGATTATTTATGTATGCAGAAGAAGGAGAGGATTGTTTCTGGGGAGCATAGTGCATGCTGGGATGCATTAATCCTCCCCAGAAAGGTCTGTCAGTGCAATCATGACGGTACAGCCTGCCACCTCGATGCCAAACCCAGACTTCACCTCAAACTCACCCGGAAGGTCAGTAGAGACAGTCCGAGGCCCAAGTTGAATATGTAATGTGATCTGCAACAGGTTGGACTGGACTTGATTGATTCTGTTCAATAGTAAGTGGCAGCTTGATTTAATTCTACAGTCACTGTCATTGAACACAAGACTCTCTCAGTAGCCCAGAGGTATCAATTGTAATGAAATGGCAACGTTTTCCAGTTGTGCTAGTCATCATTTTGGCCATCTGGTTCCAACTTCCCATGGTTTAAATTGCATGTTGAACTAGGGATGATTTTGCCTCAGCAGTACGTTAGTTCTTTATCAACAACAGAAGGATCTTCTGCTGGGGGAAATTATATCTTCTAATGATATAAAATTGACACTATATTTTCCTTCAATGTGAAATCTGTCTCATGAAACTTTCTTTAGTTATTGAGTGAAAGCTAATATGAAGGAGTATTGATATAGTGATATGTGCTTTAAGCTTGATGCGCTTTTGAATCTTTTTAAAGAGCTCTTACTTATAGCAACAAGGAAAGCACTTCTGGAGTTGCTATGTTACATTTACAGTCGACTATTGAAGGGTGCTCGTCAGGCCAGCCGTAAACATTTGGTTATGTGACCATCAAAGTAGCCTGAGCCATTTTAAAATTGTTTTTACACACACACACACACACACACACACACACACACACACACACACACACACACACACACACACACACACACACACACACGTTTGTATTTCTACCCATATTAGGACTTCATTTTGGTAACTGAATTAATGCTTAACCCAGACATTTTCTCTAACCCTAACCATTCCTAATCTTAACTAAAACCTAATTCATGCATTACCTCTAAACCCAACCCCTAATACGGGTCCACCGCATAAGGACAGGACTTTGGTCACCATAAGGCCCATCAGTCTTCAGAAGGTTAGTAAATATGCCAGAAATGGCCCCAAAAAGAACAGCTAAGCAAATACACAGACACAAGCAAATCTAGTCCTTTCATGTTCCTTAAACTGCTTCGTTCACATTTTCAAACTGCGGCAGCATTTTGATCAGGCAGGCCCCCAGTGTGGCAGATCGCCGGCAGTAATGTAGCCTAAGCACCGCTAAAGACTGAATAATGAGGAGAGGATTTTCTGCTGACACAGGAAAAAGGACGTTTCAAATGTCAATGGATGGGTTAATTCAACTCCCATCATGGGCCTGTGCACAGGAAGACCAAAGAAAGGGTCTGATGACACTTAATGAGCAACATAATATTTACATGTTCACAAATGTAGTAATATTGCCATGATAAAAGCATTTGTGTTCTGATCAGAGGTTAATGTCCACAGAGAGCTGATATTACAGAGGTCTACATTGTTTAATTGGACGTTCAGTCAACTAAAGGCAACATCCTTCATTCACTTGTGGTGCTACTTTGACACCAAGGATCCCAAATCCAGACCTTCATTTAATGTTTGACGGAATATTCTTTAAAACTTACACTTTTATAAATGGCCAATGAATGACAAACCTTAATAATCCTCAAAATATGTTGACAGAATTGATCTTTTCCCCATTCTTCTAAACCCACAAGCCATTTAAGAGGAGTGTGTTTGTCATGGAGACTGCATTGAGTTATGACTCTTTTCAGCTGGATTGCCGTGTTTGGTTCAGGTAGAGACTTGCAGCTGTATTTCCAAACTGTTCCCTCATTAGGAGGCTCCCCATAGCCATAAATGTGACACATTTGGATGCCCAGTAGTTGCCGTCCTGTTAACTTCTCAGAGCCGTAGGTAATGGGGGCAACTGATGGGTGAGGGGGATGCTGTTTAGGTCAGTCAGCATCAGGAGACGAATGCACTGAATGCAGTTTTCAAGCAACTTTGAAATGAATTGGCCTACTGTGGGTGTTTGCATGCACTTTACTCCCCCAGCATCAATCTCCTCCCATTGGAACACCCAAGTAATCAAGTGCAAGGTCCCTTATTGGTGATCAACATCTCAGAGCAGCCGTCTCGTATCTAATTACATGTAATGAGGGTCATCGTTTGGGGAAATGCTCTAAAATTGGCCAGGATTACCTGTTTAAAGTGTCACTAGCGTGTTTTTTCTTGGCCACATGGGGGCACCAGTGGTAGTGCAAATTAAAATGTGCTGTCATAATTAGTAGTAGTGAATGTGAAGATGATGAGCATCATTTACATGTGGTTTAATTTGAGATACCTGATGCATTCAACACAGTTAAGGGCTTGCTGTTCAACTGTTTCGCAACTGGTTGCTGTCAAGCTTGCCTACACAATAACAATCTGTTTTGTAATGGAAAAAGATTCTCCAGTATGATGCAAATAAACATTCACACCACTATATTTATCGCTCTAGACTTTGATTTGAACATAAAATACTTTCAACACATACCTGGAGTGTTGCTTTGACTCCTGCATACATGTTTGAAAAACCCTAGAATCTCCAGTGACAGCCATTTGGACGTGCCTTAACGCCAGCTAATGCAGCATGCCTCCTATTCCTCCAAAGCTCCGCCTACTTTCCCAAAGCTCCGCCTCGGCGCTTGAGTCCCATCCAAACTCCTGCAGCAAAGATCATCCCTCCCTGCTGAGCACTTAAAAACGGTTGTTAGCAGCATCAATGGATGGCATGGAGAAGCATTGTTCTGTTGACATGCAGAAGGCGGCGTGTCAGAAAGAGGTGGAGGTTCTTAAAGAGACAGACGCCAATTTCAAGGTGTCAGATATGGCTGTTGTATGAAGCCAATTTTCTTAAAGGTGTTTTTTGATATATAGAGTATTTTTGTAATAGATGAAGGTAACATAATTGATTGTGCTATAAAATTACACTATGTGCCTGGTGGCCAACACATAACACCCCCTTTAATCAGTGTAAATAGCTTGTGACAGTTCTGTGCAGAGGGTTGATGTAAAAAGAAGAGGTTGCCAGAGATTTGGTGAGGTAGATGATGTCTTTTGGTAAACTTCAAGCACACAGTCCATTTGTTTTTCTTTTATTTTAATGTTGCCCACCCAACATGCTCTTTCCCTGGATAATCAGACTAAGTGCTTGGATACAAGGCTTTAGCACCAATTAGAGCTTCCCTTCTCACCTTTTATAAATATGAATGTTGACGCCAAAGATAAACTAAACAATATAAAAGGTCATTATTTCATAGGATCTAAAGTACAAGTTTGCTCTTTGAGGCACATTGTGTTATTTGTTCCATCACCACCTCCTCAGTTTTTCCGCCCCAACACTTGTCAGTCATGTTGATGTCTGTTGTCAGCCGTCAGCTGGAGGCGATAAATCTTCTTGAACAAAAAGTAAAGTTTTTTTTTTTGTTTTTTTTTGCTCATATGTTATTTGCTTTTCTTTCTTCAGAAGTTGCTATGACCTTTTAGGTGCTTCACGAACCCATGGCATTGGTAAACAAACACCCATTTTACTTTCACTTGGAACAAAAGCAAGAAGTTAATGTGGGAGTTGAGAGCTGGTTCAAGTTTTAATTGAAGGAGATTGAGGAAGCGGCTTTATGTCGCATCGGAAGGATTAATCAGTCGGAATATACCGTCGCTCGTATCAAATCTATGTACAGAGGTTGAATGTCAGCCAGTGACACGGGTGAAAGTGAGCCTATTGGCAGTGGGTGCAGGGTGATGAAACTTTGATGCAGCTTGATTTAGAACTATATTTTACAGGATTACGTTGCGGGTCTCCCATTTCCACTTCAAAGGTTGAGCTTTCACCACTGCTGGGGGTTGTGTCACCGTACTCCCCAATGATGGCTCCTCGCCATTTTCAGCTCAAGGTAGATGTTTTGTCACGCAGAAGCCTTCCAAAGCTTTATTTGTTTGAACCTTTTCTGTTTTGCTCTGTTAATCCATGAAGCAAGAATTGCAGAATTTGTGTGTTGCTTTCTGAGAGATTAGATTAGCTCTGGATTCACTTGTGGCTGGATGAGGGTGAAAGAGAGAGAGAGAGGAAGAGAGAGAGATATTGGTTGGCTGAGGAGTTCTTGAACTGACTCTCTTTATTTAAAAAGAGGCTCTTTAGCTTATTTTAAGAGGCGGCATTCTATTCTGAGATTCCACTAGAGAAAGAGAACTTTGCACTATATCACTGTTTAAATATTTATGTCTTGCTGCTCTTTTATGCAGGCCAAAAATCCACTGAATAAACCTTCATTACAATGATGGGTAGTCAAAATAACCAGTTTAAATATGCAAAAAGTTGGTTAGAAGGTTTTTCATTGCTACAGTATAATGTCTGTATAGATTATTCTATAAATTCAGATTGATATTAATAATTTTGTCATTTCACTTTTTAATCAAGTTCAACATTAAAAGAAATTTCTTTTTTCCCTTTTACTTTGATTTATCCTGTAAGTTTAAGTCTACCAGGAGTATTAACTGTTTTAGACTTAACTATATTTGTAAAGTTCTTTCATTGGAAAAATTAGTGCTAAATATTGTCTGAAAACCCTTTTTTTTTGTGTTCCTAATCAAACAAATATCTGCTGCAGATTTGCCTATTTTTCTTTATTCAGATGTACTTTCTAGGAACAGTTTTTCTTTAATTTTTTAATTTTCTATTTTGTGAGTTAGCAATGCAGTTACATCATCTGTCCATTTTATACCAACTACAGTACGAACAGTAAGAATCAACATCTTTGCAGACGACTTCGTTTTTTACCTGAAAATGATGAATAAGAAAAACGTCAGATTTCCCTTTAGCATATTGGTCATTTGATAAGACAAAGAGACTCTTTATTAGCAGATGGCAGGAATAAACTGAAGAACAGAAACATGGAAAAACCTTTATTTATCCTGTACACTAATAGAAAATCTAATGTCTAAGTGGGTTTTCTACCAAAATCACTTTCAGGTTTTTGCAATGTTTTGTTATTTATTTATTTATTTATTTTAAGCCTAAAATAAGCCAATAAATACCTTAATCATTTCTCTTTTGATAAGTTTGCCTTAAAATCTTTGAGGAAGTGATTTGTGAAATGTTGCCCACATTCTCCCACATTGCCTTTCATCCTTCGGTCCCATCGTTTCCTCGGGTCGACTCGTCCCCTTCGCCTTTTCTTCCAGTTGTCCCGTCTTCCCCTCCTTGGACCTCCTGCACGGCGGAGGCAGTGGAGCAGCCGCTGCCACGGGGAGATCACTGACCTGAGGTGAACGCACAAAAAGATCCAAATGAACATTTATTTCATTACTCACGGTGAACCACCTGCAGCAGATTTCAGTGTCATTCCAGGCGCTGAGGAAAGCAACAAGGACACAAACAGCACAGTCATAATTGCGACCTTGCTCCTGGAAGCAAAAAGCCGGTCTTTGTCTAGAACATATTGACTTAAGAAGACATTTGTAATCCCTGCAGCAGCTATTTTCCTCTTTATTTTAAAGATTTATTATGTTGTTATGCCTTGCAAGCAGACTGAACGAGAGGCAGGAGAGAGCCCCTTCAGGTGGCTGGATGTGTTTGTTAAAGCACAGCCTTTGTCTCTGAAAACGCCAGAAACGCATGCCAGCACTTCTGCAGCTATGCAGCCTTTTATCCCTTTGGCTCCGATTATTCCATGTCTTATTTAAAGATGGATCAAGAGTCAATAAATTACATTCTTTGCACAAAAAATAAAAAATGACTTCAAACGAGCACCGTTTAGCATTCAGATAAGCGCCGGGTACCGCTGTCTTCCTCTGCCGTGGGATCTAACTCAATTTGCTGACTGCTGTGACATTTTTGTGATCACTGGGGGAAAAAAAGGTGCAGCGCCTGGATTTACTGTCACAGAGCCTCAGATTTCCCTTTTCTTCTTCTTCTTCTTCTTTTTTTCCGGATGAATGCGCAGTGAGCTCACCCTTATCTGGCAGGGAGCGTTTAAAACATGACAATGATCATTTGTTTTCCTGCCTTTTTAGAAAACTGACAGACAAGCAATAAAACCCCCTAAGACAGCTTAAAACCCAGTGGGTCAGATGGAGAACTTCATCTGTATAGGTGCTGGGCAGAATTTAAACGAAACACAAAAATGAAAGCTAGTTTTAGTCTCTTAATGTGATTAGATGTGGCGTCTATGTGGAGGGTGAGTGTCTCTGTAAGTGGGTCTGGATTTACAGGTGTGTGTAAGATATAAAGAGCCATGTGAGGTCTCAGACGGCTCTTAAAAGGTAAAAGCCTCGAGATTTACTTCATGGACGGCTAACCCACACTGGCGGTTATTCTAATTTACGGCATTGCAAAAGATGCTCCCGTAAATTTTCAAAGTAATTACTCAATCTGATTTCTTGGATGGATGAGAGGCATTTTTAAGACAACATACAAATGCAAAACAAAATGGGAGTTATATATATGTATATGAATGTATTCACCTTGAAGCTGATGGGTTGTGTTTGCCCTTCATTTGATGCTGTTTGTCCATTATAGCAATGTCAAACAATGTTGTATTGCCTCCTTAGAGATGTTTATTTTCACTTACACTTAAATTGGTTTACTATTAAATATTTAATAGAAAACAGCAATAGTAGTAGAAATTAGATGATATTATATTTTCAAATGCTGACTTTATTTATTAAGAGTAAGTAAAAGCCATCCAAAGGGACTTGATCCAACATGAAAAATGAATTAAAGCCCTTTTGCATTATAGTGTAGCAATTTTTGCTTTAATTCAGATGAGTTAGAGGGATTTCCAAACTGGAAATACCTGTTCAAGGTCGCGCAGCTGCCTCTCAAAGGCCTAGTCAAAGTCTGAAGTTTGAATAGGGCACTGCAAAACCTTATCTGTAAGGTCAAGCCCAGACCGTCACCCTCCCACCACCATGTTTGACTTAGTTTTTAGGCCAAATTAAACTTTTGTAAACATTTTGTACTTTTCCCCTTTTGTCACGTCATTCCACAGAATGTCTTTTTACTGAAAACTTAGATTACCGACACGATTTTGTTTGGTTGTTGTTTTTTTTGTGTGTTTTTTTTTTTTTTGCAAATATGAGATGTCGTTTTGGTCAGCAATGGTTTTCTTCATGGAAGTATTGGAAGGATTACAGCTTTGCAATATCTTTCCATGTTAAAAAAAAAAAAATCATGAACATTGACCATAACTGAGTCCTGCAGTTCTCTACCTGATACTCTGAGAACTTTTGTGAGCTGCTAGATGAATCATAAGTGCACTAGTAGTTCTGATTGGCTGACCACATCTTGGAAACTACTTCGTGTTTTCTCCATTTGTGGATAATGACTTTAAATATGGTTTGCTTAAATCCCTTACACTTAACAAAAGGGCATTTTGACCCTTTCCACACTGTCAATGACTTTGTTTCACATTTTTTGGCTTTTTTTTAGACTTGGTCATAATGTCTTGCTTTTGAGATTGTTTGTCCTACTTCATGTTTAGAAAGGTTCTATTAAGGGAGTTCATTGATATACAACTCAAAGAGATATTGAGCCTGCATGTGGGATGCAAGATAGACCCAACAAAATGAAATGTGGTTAATCACAGTTCAGTCACTATTAAACAAGAATGGCGAATATATTTACCAATAAAATTATCTTAAAACTGCTATTTACCAAGGTGTAACAAAAAGAAATGCTACAAACGGCCGAAATGTCTGTGGGGAGCAAATACTTTTTACAGTACTGTATGCTCCAATCAGCATACAGTACTGTATGCTCCAATCAGTACTGTATGCTGATTGGAGGGTGACATAAGAAGAGAGAGACTTTTCCTGTTCATCCTACCCAGGGTTCACAGGAAGGTAGCGGTGTCAACAGCTTTCTAGTACTCATCAGCCTCCTACATAGAGCCAACTGTTTGCTCCTCTTTGCTCCACTGTAGTGTAGCCTTTGGTTATTTTTCTTCTTTTTTTTCTTTTTTTTCCCCCTTTTTCATGATGTCTCCCTCTTTCACACTAATCTAGAACAGCTGAAGTGGCCTGGAGGGGAAAGAGATATAATGGACAAAGTACTGCAGTTTGGGTAAAATCTGACGTCTAGTTGGTTTTGCTGGAATGCCAAGCGTTCCAGATGTACATGGCATCTACGCTAGGCTTTTGGAAATGGACATAAGATAGTTTAGAACATATGTGACCTATGCACCATCAGCAAGATTTGGGGTGAAGTAGCTAATACATGGGTTGCTATTAACCCTAGAACATGGACTAATGTGTTTGGGCTTATGTGGCAGCTTGGATTGATGACGAGCAGCCTTCCTACAGTTATCAATCTAAATTATGCATCACCATAAATTTATGTGTGCATAAGACTCCATCAAGAAGAGAGGACCATTAATACCAATGTTATGGAGAGACCTACCTCTCTGTGTGAAACAGATTTAATGGTGTGAAGGCTCTTAGTGTGACTTCAGATCACCTTTGGTTCCCTTACTCTCCAGAATACTTCAGTGACATTCTTTGTCCGAAGGTCTTGCCCGTTCTAAGCATCTGGTCCCAGTTTTTCTACAGCAAAGCACACAATCAGATAAAGCACAAGTCTGTTAGTGATCGGTTTCACCAGCTGACCTGCGTCAGATGAACTTACAAAATCCAACTTACTGCTGATTCGACTGACCCTTGAGGGTCAATTGAAACAGCAGAGGGCAGACTTGGAGAAGCTCTTTTCACAAAACACTTCAAGCCTGGAATTGGTTGGCTTCTGGTTGAGGTCAACCCACTGCTGCTACAACCCTGACTCACCAAGTGAGACGGTCAAGGATTTGCATTCACATTCCCATGTAGGCTGATGGCAGATGGATAAGGCTAATGAGACGCCCAATGGCTTTAAGGCAAAGACAGACTGCCTAGTGGGTACCAGTTATCCACGTCACTGTTGAAGTACAAAGGCTGAACAGATCAAAGGACGTTAGATAAGAATATTGTTTTTCATAGTCGTAGTGATGATGAAAATAAAACAAAAAAAAAGTATACACATTAAAGTGAAATGCTCTACCCGCCATGCTCATTTTCCACTCCATACCTCCTTTAATTGCCGATGACGGCTTGATTTTTGAAAGTCCATGTGTGACAGGACATTGGCAGCTTGATCTGTGATTTGTAAACGGCCAGAGAAAGCTCAGAAGATGCTCTCGCTTTGGGTCTTCTGATGGAACTAGTTTGTGAAAGAGGTTCAGAGACTTTTTCTCAATTCGAGGTTATGCCTCAAGCTTCTGATATGGGATCATCAATGTAACGGTCATCATATAGTTTAATTGCATTTTGACCACTCCGTTGGGATGCTAAACATTTGTTGTTTCTAATGTTGATCTGGTAATTGTGTTAATTTAGTATTCTAGTGATTTTGTAATATACTGTGTGAACTGTAGTGTATATTGTGTGTAATGTCTTAAGCTGCTGGGACCTTGAATTTTCCTTTGGGGATTAATAAAGTATCTATCTATCTATCTATCTATCTATCTATCTATCTATCTATCTATCTATCTATCTATCTATCTATCTATCTATCT
>CAEFZX010002322.1:0-48694 GCA_903066825.1 Alfaro cultratus | reverse complement strand
TCTATCTATCTATCTATCTATCTATCTATCTATCTATCTATCTATCTATCTATCTATCTATCTATCTATCTATCTATGTATCTATCTATCTATCTATCTATCTATCTATCTATCTATCTATCTATCTATCTATCTATCTACTGCTGTTAAATGAGAAGCTTTCTTCTCTTCAATGTAGAGTCAGACTTCTTAACTTTGGTGCAGACTTGTCTAGTCTCTCATTTTGGCCAGGAAACTGTACTTTACCCCTCTGTCCCACTGTTCTCCTGTATTAGTATTTTCCCCTAATTTTCCCATATAACAGAAATTACATCACACATCCCCCCCTTTGTGTGTTATTGGATTAATTTGCTATATGTTTCTGTATATAAACTGTGCTGTATAAAGAAACTGATCTGAACATTCATGGAAAAAAATACAAAAAGACCTACTTGCTATAAGATACAAAAAACTGAGACTGGTTGTATGTTGCCTGGATGTTTAGGAATCCAGGCAACATACCTAAACATATATGTATTTTTTTTTATTCTATTATTTTGAACATGATAGAAGTATAAAATCACACACATGAACAGGGAATGCTAAAGACACATATGTTTGTACCACAATTATCTTAAAATGCTCAAAAAGGAGTAGGAAGAAGTAAAAAAGGTATGAACTCCTACCCCATACACTCATTCCATATTTTCAGATGGACCGTCATAGCCAGAGGTATGAAATAAATGGTTTAAGATTGAAGGATATTCATGTGTTGAAATGGTCCAGTCAAAGTCAAGACTAAAGTCAAATCTGACTGAGCTCAAACCATTTTGGAAAGGAGAATAAGTAAAGCTTTTAATTTTTAGATTTGCAAAGCAAGAAACGTTTCCTCCAAAACTTCCAGCTCTAAATGAAGCAAAAAAAAAAAGAAAAAAAAGTTTAACAACCTAGTGACTCAGATGGCTGATTTTAGACCATTCTCCTACGAATTTCCAAGTATGCACAGCTTTCTGTTGGTCTGTCACATAAAATCTAAACTAAATATATCAAAGTTTGTAACACAAAAATATTAGGAACAATTCAACAGATTTAATGATTACTTCAATCTCCGGTTTTGTTTTGAATTCTTTAATGTTTTCCAATAAACACATGGAGCCTGTTTTCAATCCACTTTGTGGAGCCAAGCACTCTATCATAACATTCAATTCATATATGACAGAAATTTAATACCTACGTTGCATTTTTGCACTTTGTGACTCATCTTCATCCTCCAACGCACATTGAACCAGTGATCTGAAAAGAAATATAATTCAGAGAGCTGACATCACAGCAAAATGCCCTTCAATGCATCTGATCTGATGTGACACCCACCCAGATTCACACACAGACAGACCCTGTGAAGCATATTTGGGGGTGTATGCCTGCACAACATTTTCTGAACCATGCGGGGGCACGGAGACCAGTGACTCACTAACTCATACTAACCTTTAAAACCTATCCCAAGCGTCAGAGCATTCAGATCTCAGCAAAGGGCACATCTCAACATCACAGGTGGGAGAATAATATTTATTGGATCTTTTGGAAAACACATGAACAAAGATTTCTGTGATATTGCCTAAATAACATACTTTTTGTTTGTTTTAAAGGTAGTCATTTGAGTGAGAAGCCAGCAGTCAGTTATGTGGGTCCTTGGGAAGATCAGAGAGAGAATGGAGAGCATTCCTCTGGAACTGAATCGCTACATTGGACAAAACAACGGGGATGCTTTTTTCTCCACAACGGCCAGCCTCTCACAGAAACTTCACACGAACATCATTACTCCGGACAACATCCCTGAGTTCTGCCTGCCTCCACGGCTTTTCAAGAGACAGCCGATGCTAGAAACTGAGATGACCAAACTTCAGCCGGACATCCATCAGGAGACACGAAAGAGCAGGCCGTCTTTCCAAGCTAAAATGAAGGATATGAAGGAAAAGAGTGAAGAGCCTCAGAAGGCTCCAAGGAAACCTTTGCCATTCTCTGCAGAGTGTTACGGCCTGGCTGGGATCTATGAGAGTCCCAACACTAGAAGGAAAGAGTCTTTGTTCCATTCAAAACGGCCTGTATATGTGTTCGAAAGGCGAGTCTCTGCCACAAAACCCAGTCAAGTAAAGGAGACAGCCTCATTGAAGAAAACTTTTTCAGGGTTTTTCCCACTCTTTGTATCCAAAAGCTTCTCAGAAGCAGCAAGTGTGGAAGCTGAAACACCTTCCAGTGCCAAGTCATTCAGAAGTGTCCCATCCAGAAGCAGGCGTCTTAAAGAAACTGTATCCTGTCCTTCGTTGATTTATAGCATGGAGAAAAGCAAGAAACCAAAGAAATTAGGTTTAAGTTTACCAACTTCTTCCTGCAGACAGCTAACCAGTGATAAAAATCCACCCACCCTGTCCCCACCTGTTCTCCATCCACTGGACCTGCTCCACTGCCAGGAGAGACTTCAGTATGAACACATCCTTCCTTTGCAGGGCCAAGGTCGAGTTCGCCTCTCCACTGAGCACACCACATTCTCCAATGGTGCTTCCTCAGTCTTTTTCACTGTCAGATTGTGTGTGGTGTCTGTGGAGGGCTTGTTGGATGGAAGTGAACGACAAACTCTGAACTGTGCTGTGAGTTTGTGCCTGATGCCGGGGAAGCTGCAGCACCAGGAGAGCGCCACCATCAGGAACTGCCGTCGACCCGTGTTCAATGAAGATTTCTACTTCACAGAGCTAAGCCACAAGGATCTGATGGAGCTGCAGCTTCAGTTAAAAGTGGTGGATAAAACTGCAGCGGGAGCTCTGAGGAGGGGAACAGTGATCGGGGTGATCTGTAAACCTCTATCCAAGCTGGTGTCCCTCTGAGGATTGGGTGTAAGAGTGGATCTGAATCTTATATGTTGAGTAAAAATAATATTTTTTTCTATAATCACGCTGTGATTGCACTTTGTCACCATTATTCATTTTTAGCCACTCTTAGTTGTATTAGCATCTCAGGTAGGTAGTATCGAAGTGAATGTAGGAATGGGGACACTAACCTAAAAAGGAAGCTACTTGGTCAATAATTAAATAGAAGACTTTTTAAAAACAAACTGATGTAAGCACAATGTGGCACAGTTGTACATTAGGTGAAAACAACAAATATGTTAACACACTGAACTTGTTTTGCTATCTTGGTGATGTTATGTTGTTCTTATACTCATTTCTGTAGTAAATGTGTAAAAGTGAGTAATTCAACATTATATAACACCTTCGATGTAGTACAGTTGTCATTATGGTTCTTCAGAGCATCACTACTCTTCTCAAGTGTAAACTTACTTATTATCACTGCTGATAGGATTTGGCATGAGTTTTTTGTTTTGCTATTTAATCTGCCAAAACATAATACACAGTAATACAGAACAACTACCAGACACTGAAAGTTGAAGATGTGTTGGAGAAAGAAGCTCAATAGGTGAGTCACCTCAAAATCAAAATAAATCCAGCTGGCCTTTATATAACTTTGGCCATAACAAGGTTAACTTGATTAATAGAGTCTTTTATTCCATCAGCAATGTTAAATGTAGCTGTTCTTTGTTTCAGCTTTTTTTTTTTTATTAAAATGCAAACTTATCTATGCTGACAAAATGTTCATTGCTGAATCTGTAGAAGTGAAATCTTATAAAGCAAGATCTAAATGTTTGTTAGATTCTGCTCAGATTCCAGCAAAATTTCTGAAATCGTTATGGGTATTTCTTTATTGATTCTCATACATAAAAAAACAAGCAATGATATCAAGATGTTGCTCAAACCAGGATTCAAGACTTTTATAAAAATGTAAAACTAGAATAAAGAGGGAAAAAAAATGTATATAAGACAATAAAAAAATTTGGTTTTTTTGAAATTTATTTTCTTCCTAGATTTTTATAGAGGAAAACATTCACCTGATTGTACATCTCGGTTTGCATGGCTTGGTTGCAGAAAATGTATGAGTGATGTTTGCTTTGTTTTATTTAATTAATAAAGATAAGGAGTATAATGTTGTAAGTCTTTTTTCACGTTGCTTCTTGCCCTTCCAATATTTCAATCATTAAGATTTTTGAGTGTATGGCAATATATTTTACCATATAATAGATTGACAGAATCTCTAGCTTCTTGGAGATCGTATTTTTTTTGCAATAAATGGAACAAAAAAGTATTCCTGAAATGAGAAAGTGCAAATCATATAGTATAAATTATAGCTACAGTTAAAACCCTTTCGATAGCCTTAAGTCATCAAAATTGGGAGTCTTTAATTATATGCTACAACAACCTGCCATAAAATGTTCTCCGTCTGCAGTTACGGCTTGACGTAACCACATCCCTGATGGACGCCTGAAACTGACGTTGAGTCAGCTTCAAGAAGTCCACTATATGCAAACATGATGAAACACAGATGAAAACAGCGTCAAAATGGTCTTTGAAAGTGTGGTCGTTGACGTCCTCAACCGTTTTTTAGGGGACTACGTTGTGAACCTTGACAGCTCGCAGCTGAAGCTTGGCATATGGGGAGGTAACCGAACTTGTGTTTGTCTTTCATCAGAACACCTTTCCATGCTAGCATGCTACATGCTAATGAACGTTCGCCACGCCAGTCCTGTGTGCAGGAAGACTCTCCCAGCTGTCAGTGTCATTTTCCTTTCTCTAAATGTCTCTCATTAGTTTATTAGAACCGCTGGGTGATTTTGATAAAAGAAAATGCACCTTTATGTTTTTACTGCAGACATTGTCTCTTGTTATTTTATTTAACTGGGGTTATATTTACCTTTGGTCTTTTAAAGTTTCTGGATCATGGTTCCGCCCTTGTTTGGAACCGGGTTAAGACTTGTCTCAGCTTTATTCCGAGTATTTTCATAGTGTTACCAAGAACCTGTCGGTAACACTATTATTTGTTGGGCACATAATAGGGTTAGAAAATGTATTTGCAGTTGGTTAACGGTACATTGTTATTTTTTATTTTTGAATATTTTCTACTTTCCAAGTTGGCAGTCTACATTTTCATCTACATTCTTCTCTTGCAGACTGCATGTAGAGATGAAACAAGACATTTAGATAAGCTTTGTAAACAGATATAATTGTTTTTCCATTATCTGACCTGAAATCGGGCTAAACCTTTCCTGTTTATGTGAGGTAAAATTCAGTAACTAGAAGTACTTGTACCTGCTAAATGTTAAAATAATGAAAGAGATTTTTAAAATTCTTTTTTTGAATGTCGGAAATTTACCTACTCTAAAGTTACTATGCCTTTAATCCACATCCTCAGGCACATCTGCGGATGTATTTATGTCATATCTTCAACACTTTGTTCTTGTGAGACATTGTGTAAAAATCAAAAGAATTTATCCAAGAACTTCTGTAAAATTGTGGGTCTCCAGCTGAATGACTGTGCTTTGTCTATCTGTTCAAACAATTACATCTGACTATAAACACCATTAATTACACCTGAATTACATCCTTGGTATGTCATTAAGTTTTGTAAAGCCAGGTCATTTAATCCAGGTGTGTTGGAGAACTGGAGTTGTGGATCCCTGTTATAATGAATGTTGAAAGACTGAGAATACCTTTCCAACTTCGACATATGGGGGTGGCAGTATCATGCTGTGTAGGTGCAAATCCTAAACTAGATGGCTTCACCAGCAGAGATATTGTGTGTAAATATCTATGTAACATTTCAAGATATCTGCCAGAAAGTTAAATGATGTGAGAAACTCGTGAACGGAGACCCTCAACATTTGACACAAAATCATATTATTTAAAGGCAATTTTACCAAATACTAATTAAGTGTAGACAATTTTCAAGACAGTAGAAATATTGTTGTTATTTTGGCATTCAGTAAATAATCTTATTAATAATAAAATGTGAGACTGATTTCATGTCAGACGGTTAATAGTATTTTTATTCAGTGGATGCAAATATGTGTTTTTAAAGGCATGTGTTTTGTGAGGGGTTGTGATCCACAGTTAGTATTGGACAAGAGCAGTGAACAGTGATTAAGTGCTACATATATGAGCCTAATATCAACCAGTTGTGTCTGTATGTAAAATATTTCTGTCATTGTAGGTGATGCTGTGCTGAAAAATCTTGAAATAAAGGAAAATGCCTTGGTGAGCTAAATATAACTTGCCTAGGGTTACACTCTGAAGCTGATGATTTCTTTGAGTATAATTGGACTTTTCTATTTCTGTTTTGCAGAGTCAGCTTGATCTCCCTTTTAAAGTGAGAGCTGGTCACATAGGTAAATTTACTACCTTTGTATAATTCTGTTTTTTTAGATGAGCATTTTCTTACTTGGTGTTTTTGTTAAAAGGACGTCTCGAGTTAAAAATCCCATGGACAGACATCTACAACCAGTCAGTGGAGGCCACGCTAGATGGAGTCTATTTGCTTATCGTCCCCACAGCAAGTAAGATCGCTGTCTAAGTACTGGCATCAAAACACAGTGAAGGCATACCATAATGCTTTACATTTTAATAAAAAAATATTATTTTTAGTGGTAGTAAAGCATCTTTTCATTAGTAGTTTTTCAAAGGCAAAAATAAATAAAATTCAACAAATATAAGGTGCAATCAGCAATAGTTAACAGAGAAGTCCTTTATGAACCAAATATGTATATCACAGAAGGGGAAAAAGCAGAGAAATAAAAAAATATATATATATATAAAAAAAGAAAGTAAAAAGTGAATTTTAAAAGTGTTAAAAATAAGCAGCAGACAGGAAAACATTTGAAAACAAGTCATACAATATTTAAATCACTCAAAGACACAGGAAGCTAGTAGAAGGATTTAATTGTTGGAGTAATGCTTTCTCTCCTTGTGTTGAAATTCAGCGGTAGAGTCGACAGATTTCTTAAGACAGCAGTGCAGTGATCCAGATTAAATGACACAATAAGTGATTATTTTGTTTCTTTGCCTTCATTTCTTGTAAATTACTATAAATTACTGTATGTATGACTAGTTCTGTGCAAATACATTTGTCTTGCCTTGCCTTTGTAAAGCATGCTCTCAACATTAGTAATATTGTTCATGTGTCAATATTTAATGTATGTGACAATTGAAGCTCAGGTTACTTCCAAAACTTAATCCAAGGTGATGAACCTCTTATTCCTCCTTTAAAAAAAGAAATTTTTTAAACGAATTATTATATCCTTCTTTTAAATATAAATTCCTCTATCAATAATTTCGGTTATGTCTTTGTCAAACTGTGAAAAAGTTGCATCATTTTCACAATCGAGTATCTCAAATGGCAGATTTGAGATACTCGATTGATTGATTGATTTTTCTTCTGTTTTTAGGAGCAGCCTTACAACAGAGACTTCTAGTAAATGCTGTGTCAAATTCTTGCTGTAATTAGAGATCAATAATAGTTAAACCATTTAAAAATATTTAAACCTTGGTAATATGTCTGAGCCACTCGTTATTTGTTCATATTAATAAATTCTACAACCAGTTTATGTTTTAATAAACTGAAGTATTTCAACAGGCACATTGCCTACTTGTGTCCAATATACACCTCCCTCTAATTAATCCCAGTTTTGGTGACATGTAAGATAACACTTGTTTCCCTCTGTTTGTATTTAATATAATATTTTTGTGGCATGTCATTTGATTCCAGGTATAAAGTATGATGCAGAAAAGGAGGAGAAGCAGCTACAGGAGGCTCGTCAGAGGGAGCTTGATCGAATAGAGGAGACAAAACTCAAGGCTGCAGAACAAGGTCAGAGTTCAGCTTTGACTATTAAAGAGAGATGTGTGTGTTTCTGTCCAACAATATTTATCTTCAGATAGACATTTTTAACAGTTTCAGGAACATCCTGAGCTAAGACATCAGAGGTGAAGGAGAAACTAGAAACTAATTTATCAAGCAGGCATTACTGATTGACCAGATATGATGACATATTTCATCAGCATTCAGCGGTTTATCTCCTAAAGGCTACTACTTTTAATTAGAAATGTAGGCTACATGTGACTTGAGCAGCATTTGTCATGTGTTTTTGCAGATGCTATAGATCATAATAGCAATTTACAGCTGATGTAACAAATCTCAGAATGTAAATCCTTGACTGCAAATATGTACAAACCCAGTTCCAATGAAGTTGGGACATTGTGTAAAACATAAAAAAAAAAGCAGAATATAGTAATTAATAAATCCTTTTGTACCTTTATACAATTTATAGTCGATTTGAAGCAATAATTTTGTAAAACCTTGGGAAACTTTGAGATTGGTAGCTGGCCAGTTCCAATAAAGAGGTTTTTGACCTCATCATTTTATTTTTACCTGTCAGGTTGAAGGTGAAACCTGGCAGAAAAAATGTTCAGAACAAATACTAAAAATTGTTTGGGTTTTCACAGAGAACACAAAGCTAGAGAAGCAGGACACCTTTGTGGAAAAGCTTGTCACACAAGTGATTAAAAACTTACAGGTCAAGATCTCTAACATCCATGTTCGCTATGAGGATGATGTGAGTATTTCAGCTAAATATCAGTAAAAATAACTTTAATTCTTTACAATAGCTTGCAGGGACGTTAATAACAATGTGTGTGTTTGTCTCCTCAGATCACTAATCCAAACTGTCCTTTGTCATTTGGAGTGTCGCTTAAAAACCTCAGCCTTCAAGTAATTTGTTATATCTTTTGTTATAATATAATATAATATAATATAATATAATATAATATAATATAATATAATATCTGCTTTTACAGACAGCTGATAATCACTGGAAACCCACTTTGCTAGATGAACAGTCCAAGCTTTTCTTCAAGGTAAGAAATTTTCCTAAACTTTTTTCCATCACTTTTTAATCGTATATTTCTAGGCAGTGCTTCTTCTGTTGTGCTGCGTACTATTTGTTAACCACTATGATTTCAACCAGTCAGTTTAGTTCTCAGAAACATTTTTATTTTTTATTGGCTCTGGGCTCTGGACCAAAGCTCTAGATGTCAACTCTATGCATCATCATCAGTGAACAGCTTCATCGCTCCTCGTGACTAAGTTGTTTGCATTTTGCTTGTCATCAGTTGGTTCAGCTGAACAACTTGTTTGCCTACTGGAATGTCAACTCGGTTCTCTTCTCCAATCACAATCCAGATGAAGCCCTGGTGAGTCACTGGATTGTCTTTACCTGCTCAAATTTACCTTAGTTTTCTTTTTAATTGGACTTTGCACAATCAAAATGTCTTTTGCAAATGATGAGAAAACCTTTTTTTGATCTTTAGGAAAAGACTGATGTGAAAGTATGATGCAAAACGGAATAAAAAGTCACATTAATAGAGATGTTGTTTTCCAATTTTATAGCGATGTCTTCAGAACAGCATGGAGATCAAACCCTCTGTTCCTGTCAGCCATGACTTCAGTGAGTGAGCCACTTCCTCTTGTTTTGTAATATATTTACAGTTCATCTGATGAAACCTAGGAAAGTTATCTTTTGAGATTATTTCTTCAGTCTGCATGTACGACAAAATGTACTGTGCTCAGATTTTATGTGATAGACCAGCACAGAATAGCACAGAACTGTAACCAAATATACTTTTTAAAAATTTGTGTTAACGTACCAAAATGTAAAATCTTTTAAGACAAATAAGCACTTTTGGAAAGTACTGTAAATGTATATAACATACATTTAATCACTACCACTATATCCAGAGATTATCACCAAATATCATAAACATTATTTTTGTAATTTTCCCTTGCAACCACTAGTATAAATTTAATAAATTGATTATTCTTGTAAAAGAGAATAAGAGGAAATATGTTCCATATGGTTAGAGGTCCATGCCCTTTATTTATACAAAATCAACTATGCTAAAAAATTATTTCCTTTTGCCGGTTTCCAGTCTTTCGTCCTATATCCGCAAATGCAAAACTGCGAATGAATCCAAGATCAGATGTGGATTTCTCTTCTCCTAAAGTGGACCTGATGGTCAACCTCAGCGAAGTGGCTATTGAACTCAACAAACCTCAGGTTAGTGTGTCTCTATTCAGGCCAGGTCTGTGGAATTTGACTGGAAAATCCTAAGGCAAATAAAGACGTTTAAGATGAACAACATTGGATGATAAGAGCACGCTCTGCTGCTTTGTAATCACCGACTTCCTGTCTTTCCAGTACATTAGCATTTTGGAGCTGCTAGGCTCAGTGGATATGATGTCACGAAATCTGCCATACAGGAAGTACAGACCCGAAGTCCACGTTCACAGAAATGCTCGCATATGGTCGGAATACATCTGAGTCCTTGCTACCACCACTGCCTGCTGCACACCTACTTTTACTGACACAAATGCTTTTATGTTCCTGGATTTCAGGTGGAAATATGTGATCACAGGCATCTTGGAGGTGGACGTGAAGCCTCATCTCCACATGTGGTCATGGCGACACATCCGATGCCACCGGGAAACAGTGAAGTGTTACAGAGAGCTCTACAAGAAGAAGATCACCAGCAAAAAGCCCAGTGTGGAGCTGCTCGAAAAACTGGAGGTGGGACAGGGATGAGCTGCATTTAAATTAGTTTTTAACTTCTAATTGGGGATTTTTTGAGGAAAAGTTCAAGCTTTGTCTTCGGAGAATAAAATGCACAGCTAACAAATTTTTTGATTTTGATGTAAAGTTGATGCTCATACATTATAATTTTTTTTAATGCTGAGTTTTTGCCTTAGTTTATCACAATTTATTTAATAAAGAACATTTGATTAATGCTTATTTATTGCAATAATTAGATAAAAAGAGTTTTAATTATGATGATTTTTTTTATTCCCAGGCTACACAGAAATCTTTAGATATTTTCAACATCACATTGGCGAGACAACAAGCTGAAGTGGAGGTAAAAACCTGGGGTGTTTTATATTTTTCATTTTCTGACAGGTACAATGTATCTATGCCGGAATTTCCATTAGTTCATTGCAGCTGTGATCATCCGCTTTATCAAACTTCCTTAGACTGAGCGAGTTTGGTCCCAGTGTTATGATCTGCATATTTTTATGGTGAATCCATTCTTATCACAGCAGCTAAAGCCTTTCTATAGCTAAGAAGATCATGATGAACTATAGTACAAGAAAGGACTACAATTAGATTAATCTAGTTCCTTAGAAATTGGCTCTTTTTGCTCCTACTGAAGAGCAATGTTACTTTGACTATAAATTTGGTTTTGTTTCAGAGTTTTATTATGCTTCTTCCCTAGGTGAGCAAAGCAGGACTACGTATTTATCGTCCAGGGAAACAGATGGAGGAGGAGTCTCAGGGTTGGCTTAGCTGGATGTGGAACTGGGGAGGAGAGGCTGAGGCACAGACCAAGGAGGTCAAGACTGGAAGTAAGACTCTAAACCAAACATTGACTAGGACAGTGGAGGGGAGCAGAAGTTGAAGTCAAAAACCTGGCAAAAGTGTCACATATCTAATTTTGTCAGGAAGGATTTTGCTTTTAATGCCACTGCCTTTTTACATTTTGTCTCTCTCATTTTCTTTGTGTCAGCATTTGATGGGTTGTTTACTGTGGATGAGAAAGCCAAACTTTACACTGCCATCGGATACAGTGAAACTGCAGCTAACCCCAACCTGCCAAAGAACGTGAGTCACTTCCCTCTGAAATCGCCTCACTCATTTATGATTGTTGGGGTTTTTTCAGAAGAATATCAAAACTACTTTAGAGAGCTAAGAGTGTTAAAACAGTTGTCAAATCCAACAAATTTTAATTTGAAGGAAAATTCAAATAGTTGTAAAATTATACTATAAGCATCTGTGTTGTTAAGATGAAGACAGACTCAGCATTTAACATCTAAAGTCTCTCAAATTACATTTAAAGCTCTAAAAATTAATATTGCAATAGGACGTTCAACCAGTGACATGTGATTATGTTTTATTTTCTATTCACCTTTTAGAGTAAATATTAGTTTTTGTACAGTCTTTATTCAGCCTGAATGTTACTTGGTTATTGTCAAATGTAATATTTTTACTATTAACATGAGCACCAGAGAAGAAACGCTCTTCTAAACCAAAAAAACTATTTTGGTAATTTCTTTCCAATCATTTTAGTTAAATATTAATCAAGCGACTGCAGTTAAAACAGCAGCTGCAGACTCTGACAGTGACGTTGTGTGCATCCTTGATAAAAACATTAACTTCTATGTCATTGCTTTTAGTTTGAGGACATGAAGGTCAATTTCCACATGGAAAAACTGTCTGTGTCTATCAAAGACCAGAAGGACAAAAACGAAATCATCAAACTGACTGTGGGGGAGCTCAAGTCCACACTCACACAGAGACCCGGAGCACAAGCCATTAAGTAAGTCAAGGCTTTTATTTTGTTCTAATTTGTACTCGTTCTACTTCAAATTATATTTCTGTGATTTTAATTTGTCTGAAAGCCTGATCAGATCGTTTCTCTGTTGGACCTTTTTATTAGAGTCACAGCACAGCTTAGTTTGTTTGAGGTCACTGGTCTGGCCACTAACCGTCCGGCACCGACCCTCCTTTCATCAAGAAAGGCGGCCACAGGAGCAGGAACCCCACTGCTTTGCATCCTGTTTGAGACCAACCCGCTGGATAACAGCGCCAACCAGAGGCTCCACGTTGAGTCACAACCCCTAGAGATCATCTATGATGCAGTGAGTGATGCTTTCCAGACTGCTGGTGTAGTGTGTGTGTGTGTGTGTGTGTGTGCGTGCGTGCGTGCGTGCGTGCACGCGCGCGCAACATCATTGCCGTCAACTAAGGTTTTTCCCATGCTGTTACGTCTTATCCAGAAAAGTGAATAAATTTTAGTGTTCATTTATGTGACACACCAACAGAAAGCCATGCATAATTATAAAGTGGAATCATAACAATGGTTACTCCTGACTAAACACTTGTTGACCTATTGCTGCAATTATAGTTGCAAGTGTTTTTGAGTATGTTTCTACCGGCTTTGCATGTAGATAGCACCTGTGAACAAAAATTTTGAAGTCTTACCACATTTTCTCAATTTCAGAGCTTTGACTAGGCCAATCTTGTTTTCTTCCTCAATACTTCTTTAGGAACTTTCCTATATTTAGTTACCCTCATAATTTTGATATTGACCAGCTTGTTTGTTTCTGTTGAAGAAAAATATTCCCATAGCATGATCCTGTTCAGGAAGATCCACTGTCTTGGTTTTCTGCCTGGCACAACTTTTTGCATTATGGCTTTTTTTCAAGAGAAAGAAGATTGAGCATAGCGCTTTGCTGTCTGCTGTGTTCCTTGGTCTTCAGGATGCAGGTTGTTGACAAATTGTATCAAAAGGCTCTTTGTTTCTTTCACAGAACAACTGTATTGAAGTGAATTGATTGTACAGTGGTGCAGTCATTTCTAAAGGAGTTGGTTGCACTGGATTTCATTTAGAAATTTAAAGAGTAAAAAGGCCCAAATGCAGATGTTTGCTGCACTTCAGATTTTTTTTTATAAACCATTTCCATTAGCCATGGATTCTTTGCCCTCCGCTTTGAGATTATTTGTTGCCTTGTGCTGATGTATCACAGAAAATCCTAAATATTCAACATTGAAACCAGTCATTTTATTGTGAGAACATGTGGAGCAGTTCAAGATGTATTCAAACCTTTATAAAGTAGTGTAAGAAGTTTGTTAAGTGTTTTTGATCTTTTTGTGTAGATAACGGTGAACAACATGTCAGAGTTCTTCAGGCCTCCAGATGACCTGCAGCTGGACGAGCTCACCAACGCCACCCTGATGAAACTGGAGCAGTTCAGAGACCGCACAGCCACTGGTGAGTCGCACATATATTCACAAATATATGGGAGTAGCCTGATCCCAGCTCTCTGATGGCTGCATGTTTACATCCCTTTTTTTCAGCTGAATTTGTGTTTGTGGTGTACTAAAGATACTAAACATGTCTAAGCATTGAACAAACTCAGCATTCAGATGATATGATTCCTGTTTATTTTCTGTAGAATGTTACCTTCTGGCTGTTGCAAGTTATTTTTTCCTTTTTTCATCCAATCGTTTCTTCAGTCTTATGTTCTTCATTTCTTCATTTAGTCATAACAAGATTACTCTGATTCATCCTTCAACTCTGCTTTCTTTACTTCCTTGCTCAGTCCTTCAGTTTTTCTTTTCTACCTTCAACCCTATTTTATTCAATAAATGTCATTCATTTCCTATTTTAACACTTCCATCCATCAGTCAAACCTTCTGTCCTTCTTTCTTTCCTTCCATCCTACGTTCCTTTCTTTCCTTAAGTCTGTTATTTTTTCCTTCCCTAAAACTGTACATTATCTTAAACCCCCTTGACTTGGGGGTGTAAGTCAAGTGATGTAGTGATGTACACTAACTGAATTAGTTTAACATTAACTAGTTAGTTTAGTTAATGTTAAACTAACTCAGCTTAACTGAGTTTAACTCAGTTAATATTAAACTAACCAAATAAACAGATATATTGTTCTTTCGTTTCCATTTCTCTTAAATAAGAGTAAAACAAAACCTCAATGTGTTGAGTCATGTAAATATTTCCAAGTATAGGTCACTGAATGCTAAATTTGTTCTGTCATTTTCAATAAAATCCATCTTTCCTTCCTTCTAGTTATCCAGACTTTTTTCTTAGCAATAAAGAAAGCATTATGAATCAAAACTACCTTTACATTATTAATTCTTTAAGCTTTGAGCAGTGAGTAATTAACTGATTGTTTCATTCTTTAGGTTTATTGTACGTGATTGAAACTCAGAAAGTTCTCGACCTGAAGGTGAACTTGATGGCCTCCTACGTCATCATTCCACAGACCGGCTTTTACGACGGAACCCAGAACATTGTGCTTTTGGATCTTGGTCATTTCAGGGTCAGAAGATGTCAAAAAACCTTAAAGCTGAGTAAATGTGACTCAAAGAGCAGATTTGAACTTCCTCTTCCATGGCTTTTAGATGTCCAGTTCAATCAAGAAGGATCTGCCGCAGCTGTCAGTTGGTTCCAGCAAGATTGAAGACATCATGTCCAGAGCATACGACCACTTCGACGTTCAGCTCAGCAGCCTGCAGCTGCTTTACAGCAAACCAGGTACTCAGAGCAGAAACAAGTAAATCCTTCATTTGTGTAGGCACCATTCGTCATCTTCCAGTCACAGATATCAAGATATAACAACATTTTGATAAGTTACCATTTCAAAACGTTTTACATTTACCCTTTAAAAGTTCCTACAATTGAAAGTCCTTTTTCATACGATATCAGAGAATGTGCCAGTGAATTCAGAATCTGCTCCAGCTCTACGAAGCACTGCCCCTCCCCCATCTGTTTCTGTGCTCTGCCTCTATCTTGACTTAAATGAGGTTACATACTCTAACTTGACTATTTGGAAAGGGTGAAAAGATACAGATAATGATAAAGTCCAAACCCAGCTGCCTGTAGCATTCAACCAGCCCCAAATGTCATGTGAGTGTTTATTTCTGCAGACATGCAGCTGTACACCTGTACTGTGTCTGATAAAAGACCAGCTAGTTCGAGGGTTTACTTAAGTTCTGTAGTGCGTTATAGTAAAGTATGTTCTATGTGTTGTCTATGTTTATTAGCACTGGTCCCTCAAGACCCATTGCATTGTTTTTTTCTGGTGTAATATATTTGTAAAATCAAATTATGGTCACAGAATTGAAAAAAATAATGTTTTTAAATATTTAGTAGAGTAAAAAGACATATGTAGATGTTTGTATCTTTAATAAAACGCACCAGAAATGTTCAAAACAGTGACTTTAAAATCATAAAGGGTGTAGCCTATGTTACACCACTGCTTAAAAATATTTTTAATTTTGAAAAACATGTAAAGCCATAATGTGGAAACACACAGTCACTCTTCTTAATCAGTGAATATCAGCTTTTTCTCTTACTCTAAAAAACAGAACAGCTTAGCATCTGTGTTGAATCAGGAGAAAAATAAAGAGGCTGTGATTATCTGCAGATGGTGACTGGAAAAGAGCTCGCAAACAGAAGCGGTCTCCACTCCACATCCTGGAGCCTGTGGATATGAAAGTGGTTGTCAGCAGGGCCATGGTTGTAAGCGACACACGTATGGCAAAGTAAGTGTATTGTTGTCTTCACTATACACTAAAGAGATGAGTTGTTATTTTTTGTGTACTCACAGATGATAAGATTATATTTAAACCAAGCAGAATTACCAGATTGCAGGAAAATAAAATATATTTTACATATTGCCAAATATGTTTTGAGTGATGATGTTTTACTGAAGGCTAAAGTCTGTCAACCACACTGTCTGTCTGGCTGCAGGTTGTGTAATTTTGTTACAATTGTTGTGTTTTAGGTATAAAATGTTTGGTGAACTCCCGCTGTTGTCTCTTCGAATTTCTGACAACAAACTCCGAAGTGTTCTGGAACTGGTGGACAGCATCCCACTTCCTGAGAGCAGACCTGCAGCCCGCAGCACCGCTTCTTCTACAAGGGTAAGAGAAAATCAGCTAACTTGGGGGAATACTAACTCTTTTGGGAAAGTCATTTCTGTCATTTTTTAATAACTAGCCTGTCATTGAGATGATCCTGATTTATTTTATTTTATTTTTTATGCGTATGCTTCCTCAGCCGAAGCAGTCGTTCACTCCTCAGCTCACTTCGAGAAAACACCTGAGCTTAGTCGACCAGCGTTCCTCGATCATTTTTGAGTCCTGTGAGACTATCAGCATCGCCTCTCTGGGTGAGACACAGCAGGAGACTCCTGAACAATTAACAATATACTCTGATGCAACAAGTTACTCTAGAACTTGAGGCTCAGATTTCACTTTGCATGAAAAAAACTAAATCTGAAATCCCAGCTTACATTACTATCTGTATATAAAGGTGAACCTTTTCCACACTATGTAAAAAAAATAAAATAAAAAAAATAAGGTAGCTGACTGGTGTAGTTTTGTTTTGTAAATCTGACAGGGTCACAGGAAGATTTGTTCTATGACGCCCCCAGCTCTCCGATCGGAGAGAAGGCGTTCTTCCCGGACAATCCCATGCCGCTACGCTACGCCGATTTAAGCAAAAGAACGAATCTCATTAAAGAAGATCTTCAGAAGAACATGACTGACTTTATGATGAGATTCGAGATCAATGAGGTAAAAAAACGATTTTGCAAAATCAATAGGTACCGGTAATTTGAGGGGTTTGTTGCAGAGGAGTTTTATAATACTTGACATTCAACAAAAGTGAAATGCAGGTGCATAATTAGAAAATTCTTAAATTTATTTAGTGTGAACTGCTAGATAACACCTTATAGTAAATCTGCAACAACAAAAAAATCTGTTACTTTCTCCTGTACTAGTAATCTTGCTTATAGTGAATAATATTCTTGAACGTCGCCTTGGCTTTGTAAGACACCTTTTAGAGGTTGGTGTTATTTGTCTAACATATGTCTTCTTTGTCCTCTCATTTGTTCTTCCATGTTTCAGTTGTCTGTTCAGCTCTGTCGTCTGTCAGGAGCTCAGGAGATCATTGTTCTCCAACTGGACATCGAGGGTCTGGGCACTGAGCTGAAGATGCGCACCTTCGACATGACGTCAAACACCTTCCTGCGCGAGATCTGCTTGAAGTGTCCCGAATACATGGGTCAATAAATGATTCACTCAATTTAATGTCAAAACTAACAACTAGATATTAGTTATTATAGTGTTTTTCTGATGCTTTGTTTCAATCCTCTGTGTAGATTCTGAAGACAAGCAAGTTCAGCTGATCACCACCTTAGACAACTCAGAAGTTGACCTTCTCACCTTGGAGTATATCAAAGTACTTTGTTCCACTCGCATTAAAGCAGATTAGCTCAGAATAAATTCAGTTGAAGTCAGATGTTTACATACATGGTACACAGAGACTCAACCTTTTCTTTTTAGTGTCTGAATTTAAATTGGACTAAACTTTTCTGCCAAACAAATTTCCAGCAAGCTAAGTGGGAAGTTTGTGGAGGGAAAACCAAAACATGTTGCCAAAGTCATACAGCTTAAAAAGCTATTTTTACCAAATATTAAGGGTCCTGTATGTAAACATCTGAATAAAAACAAGTACATTTAAAAATCTATTTACCAAATACATTTATTTGTCGTAGTCACAAATGACACTGGAAAAGTTTAGTTTGACTTAGTAATTTAAAAAAAGTTGTGGCCTATTATTCAGTGTATGTAACATTTGTTTTCTATTGTATGTTCAAAACGGTAATAAAAAATATTATTATTAATTGTGTCTTCCTTCTAGGCGGATAAAAATGGTCCTGAGTTTAAGTCTCAACATAACAACACAGAGCAACTCATTAAGGTGAGAAATAAATAGAAGACAAACATTTGTTTTTCAAATGTTATACAGTAAATATGTTCAAAATGCTCAGTTATGTTTTAATTTATTTTTTTTATTTTTTGAAAAACAGTTTTAGTGCTGAAAAGAAACAAAACTTTTATGTTTAAACCGATCAGGCCAATTTTTGATTTTCTGTGATACCTGAGTGGCCAGTTCTCATTTCTTTGCTAAGGACAATAACATGAACTCAAGTTTTGATGAACTTTCATTAAACAGCTAAATGTAAACATTGACCATAAAAGTTAGTTTTGGCACCCATCAGAAATGAAAAGAATTGCAAGATTATCTCATTATCTGAAGTGACATAATTTATGCCTCAAAGGATATACGGTACTGTATGCCTTCATCTGATCTGTACTAAAGCCAAAAATATGAGCAATGAGAACACAGTGCCCATTAACATTTAAAAATGGGTACTTTTTGGTTTGATCCATTTAATAAACGGGAACAAAAATGGATTTTCATCAGTATTTGATTTGCTGATCATTAAATCAAAACCGGTTGATTGGTGTATCTCTAATTTTTGAGCATAAATTGTCCCCTTATCACAGTTTGTAATTTTATCAAAATTCTCGATTAAAACTGTCTCCTTGTCAGGTGACATTTTCATCTTTGGACGTTCATCTGCATACGGAGGCTCTCCTTAACACCATGAGCTTCCTCAGTAACCTCCTTCCTCCATCCAGTAAGAAGGAAGGAGGGCCAGAGGAGCTGCCCACCATCCCAGAGGAAGAGGAGGCTGAGGCAGGGAAAGAGGAGGAGAAGAAGGGGGAAACAGCTGTAACCAAGAAAAAAAGTATTTATTTTTACACATTGTAATGTGGACAAAGTATAGATGATATTTTAGTTCTGAATATCTTTTATCTGCTGTATTGAAAGTATTGCCAAGTGTTGTTTGTTTCATTTTAGTGTTCAGGCTTCCCTCTGTAAACCCTCTCCCTTCTTTTTTCAGCCTCTAAAAGCTCAAAGTTTGCAGACGTGGTGAATCTTCGTGTGAGAGCTGATCTGCGCTGCTTGAAGGTGTTCATTCGAGGACAGAAAGCTCGGATATCAGAGATAAGTATTGAAGGTATGTGAGAAATTGTATTACACAGCAGTACTCCAGATTGAGCTAAGAGCAGAAATGCCTTCCTTAAATTTGTTTTATTGTATCAGATGACAAGAAATCCTGTTTTGGTACAGATTTTTTTTAAAATTATTAATTTACTACAAGTTTCCTGTTGACTCAGCTAGCTTATCTTTCCTAATATCTTCTGGTTTTGCTTTTGTAAAGAACTTGTTCTCAGTGTGTGGTTGTTTTGATTCCTCAGGTCTGGTTACTGATGTCATGATGAGGAAGAAGAACATGGAGATCCTAGCCAACCTAAAGAGCATTGTGATCCTGGACTGCAACAAGGACGCGCTATACAAGAAGGTACATGCTGCAGTTAACTCTTCTGACATTTTTATTTGTGTATTGCTCTTATAGAGATGCATGAACATGAACTTCTCATGTTATTTTAAATTTCTATGGTATACAGGGGTAATTTGAGATTACACCTGTTGATAATACTTTGGCCAATTTCTGATCTCAAATTTTGTAGAGCTCTGACCAAAATTGATATTAGCCATCTAAATTGATTAAAAAATCAACAACATTGCTTTAAAAGGCTCAGCTTTCAGTTATCGAAGGAGCAGCTCAGGTTTCTCAGCAACATTAAACACAAAATCTTAAAGGACCATGCACAGTTTTATATCCAGTCTTCAAGGGAACAAGAAGCAGTTTTTATTAATCCACAAGGCTTTTAGGTTTTTAAACAAAGAAGTCTAAACTAAGCTTTAATAAAATGCAGTTTCCTGTTGACCAGTTTCTCAACAGTTTTGTGGTTCCTGTTACTTCATATTATTGACTCACTAATACTGGAAGTAGCTAATTCTTGGTAACAAATTCCTCATCGAGGAGTGCTGATGTTAGCAGGACCTGCACTTTGATGTGATTTGTTCTTTGGAAAAACGAGATCCCAGTTGGGCAGCTACTAGTCAGGGCCTAAATTCTGTCACCAGCTCATTTCTCTTCATAGCTGTACTGTCAGGCCAATTGAATTACACATTTTTCAGTTCACTTCTTCTCATATATCTACTTTGTCTCCAGAACAAAGTAGAGAGACAAAGTAGTTTGCTTCTAGTTTGCTTCTACACAGTTTTATGTAAATCTTTCCTATTATATTTCCCTTCTTTTCAGGCTGTCTCTATTGCAGATAAGCAAGTTTTTGCCTTCAGAATGTTGAACCACACAGGTGCAACAGAAGGAGACGCCTACCTCGACATGTCTAAAGTTGATACGTCTGTCACACTAGAAGTCGGCTGCATTGAGGTTATTTTCCTCAACAAGTTTGTCTCCTCCATCCTGGTAAGGATCACTTCACTCTGAACTGATCTTGGGTTCGTCTACAGCATTATTACTGGATTTAAAATTATTCTCCACTTATTCTTCCTTTCAGGTATTCATTAATAATTTCCAGGAGGCGAAAGAAGCCCTCGCTGAGGTGACGGTACAGGCTGCAGAAAAGGCAGCCTCTGGTGTGAAGGAACTGGCAGAGAGAAGCACTCGAATTGCTCTTGACGTCCACTTCAACGCACCTGTGATTTTCCTCCCCCAGTCTTCCTCCTCTTCAAACGTCATTGTTGCTGATCTTGGCTTCTTGTCTGTAAAGAACCGTTTCATCAAGCAGCCGTTTAAAAGCGACGCTACAATCCCGCCGGTTGTGGATAAAATGACCGTGAAACTGACTGACCTCAAGATGTACAGGTCTGAGCCAAAAGTGTGACTGCCCACAGATGGAGTTTATACACATCCGCTATTTTTCATTCATCATTTTAGGAACTGTTGTGATGCTTTTGCTTTCAGAACCACTTACAAAAATGGGAAATTTGAAGGCGAGACTCAGCTGCTGAAGCCGGTCAGCCTGGACCTGGAAATCCAACGAAATCTTTCGGCTAATTGGTATCACAGCATCCCTGATATAGAGATCACTGCTCATCTTAAGCCTATGAGTGTAAGTGTTTATGTACAGCAGTAAGGACAAGTATCAAATAATAATTGATCAGAAATTAATTATTCATAATTCAGTATATTCAGACAGGGTGAATATACTTTATTTCAGAAGTTCCCATCAGTTTCAAGCTTATGTTGAAAAATATGAATTATTAAAATGTTTTCTTTTTGATTATGTTCCATGTTTGCTCCTGACAGCTAATCCTCTGCCAGGATGACATGATTGTTGTCTTGAGGACTTTGAGCGAGAATCTGTCAGAGAAGTCTGAAGCTGTTCAGCCTCCAGCTGTTCTGCCCACCACTGACCACTCTTCTGATTCTGTATCCAACAAAGAGTCCCAGGGCTCAGGAACCACTGGACCCACCAGCTGTAAGATTATGCCATTGTTTCTGAAAGTGTAATAGTTTAAAAAATATCTGCTTACTTGATTTATAAGTCCCTAAAAACAGGCGAGTACAGTACATATCTTTAAAAACGCTGTGTTGTGTGTAAATAAATAAACTTGATTTAAAATTTTAACATTGTGAGCATTATATGATCAGTTAGGTAGGTTATTGTCATCGTCATAAAATCCCCTGATAGATTCTGAAATCTGAGAGGGCGAATATTATTTTCTGTTCACCGTTTTAACCCATTGCAATATTAACGTTACAGCAGGCAACACGGTGGTGATAGCTGCTGTGGTCGAGACCCAGAAACACAGCAAGCTCAAGACAACGCTCAAGCTGAACTTCAAGTTCGACTCCATGACGCTGGTTCTGTTCATCCCTAATGAGAATGTGGTATGTAGACAAAGATACACACATAAAAACAATTACATCTGATTACACTTTGGACACCCCTGATTTACAGACTGGATAAAGTTTGAATTTTTGAGATTCAGATGGATCAGTCACTGGTTAGGGTCGATCAAGCTGAAAATTATCCTGTGCATCTCTAATAAATTCTCATGTGAACCAAGATCCCAATATAAACTGCATACTTTGATTTGTTTTACAGATCCAACACTTAGACTGTCATGATGAACAGCTGAAGTTGGCAGAGTTTACTCTGGGCACCATCTCCACTTCTGTCCACATGTTCTCTGACAGCTCCATGAAGGCATCGGTTCGACTCTCTACGTGCCTCCTAGATGACAAGAGACCAAGAATCAAAATGGTTACCTCAAGGTTTGAGAAAATAAACTGAGATTTATTATGGCCAGTTAGTGTCTTGATCTTTAATAACGTTATTAAAGCCCTCAGAAGTCTATGAAATAACAACAAATATTATTCCATCAAATATTATTCTATGGTAACTGCAACTGCAATTACCATAAAGACTTAAAAATTGCAGCCTTTTTTTTTTTTTGTCATTGGGCTTTTTTAATCGCAGTAACGTATGGAAACCCAAACCACATGTCTTATGTCGTCCTCCAGGATGATGGAACTGCGGCCCGGTGCTGAGCAGAACATGATGGTGGAGGTGAACTACCGACAGGGGCTTGATGGTACCAACATAGACACAGTGGTACAGGATGTGTACCTGTGTGCCAGCATGGAGTTCCTGCTCACAGTGGCAGATATTTTCCTCAAAGCCACCAAGGAGGGTTTTGCTCAGGGGCCACAAGCCAAAGGCAACACTGGTGCTGGAGAAAAGAAGAACATTAATTCCTCTGTCACGTCTAAAGACTCGTGTGAGTTGATCTGTTAAAACAATTTCAGTGTTATTCTTCCTGAAACAAACTATACTGATAATGTTACAATTTTCCTGATCAGACGCATAAGCAGTATTTATTAGTGATTTCTGTCAGTTTGGTCTGTCATCAACTATGTTTTTTTTTTGCCAATTCTGATTTCTGATGTCGGATCATCAGCTCTGCATCTGAACTGTTCATTCTTTCTGACTGACTTACTTCCTTGACCTGCCCCTTTCCTTTCTTGTCATTCATTTCTTTTTTGTGTCTTTCTCTCCATATTGTGCTCCTCCTTTTTTCATTGCCTGCTGTAGAAATATTTGGCATAAATTCAGAGTAAAGATTTTTTTTTTCATTCAGTGTGTGTAAAGCATTTGAAAAGTAGAGAGAATTGAGGCTAGAAAAATAGAAAAATTTTATAGAAATGTGTTGGAATCCTGTATATGATACTTCTATAAGTTCCTCAGTTTGTTTTGAAGATATTTAAAGTAATTCTCCACCCTTGATTTAGCCAGTGTTTTGCTGCCCTTTGTTGCTCTCCGATACAACTGCAGGTCCGGTGTCAAAGATGGAGATGACCGTTGTTGTGCGTAACCCAGAGATCGTGTTTGTTGCCGACCTGACGCGTGTTGACGCCCCCGCCTTGGTGATGACCACATATTGTGAAGTGTCAATGATAAGTGGAGCAGCGTCAACAATGACCGCCTCCATCAAAGATCTAAAGGTTTATATATACCCTATGATTCCATTCATATTCAGATTACAAATAAATAACTTTAGTATTTATGTGTGTTCAGGTTGTGGCATGTCCCTTCTTAAGAGAGATTAGGAAGAACGATGTGACCACCGTCCTCCAGCCATGTCAGGTTCACTATCGGAGTTCTCAGCCTCCAGGGGGCCCTCAGGCTATGGAAGTTGAGATTAACGCTCTCTCTCTAAAGGTGCGTATTTCATTTGCAGTGTCACAAACTTTATTTTTTTCCCTCAAAACAAAATCATAAAAGTTTCCATTTTCTTCAAAAAATTTTCTCATTTCAAAGTACATAGTCTTTTGAAGTGGCTCTGTACTTGGTGAGAATATATCTTGTTTCACATCCACTTTCCTAGTATTATAAAGCTAAACACTTCTTTTTTTACATGAAATAATGAAACTCCTTGAAGTTATTTTAATGCCTTTAATCTCTACAGTAAACAGGAATATTGAATCAAACTGTGGGATTCATTAGAAGCAGTTTTTATTCTTCTTGTTCTGTAATAATTGTCTTCCCAGGTATCTCCTGTCATCATCAACACAGTGATCACCATCCAGTCAGCGCTGACGCCCCAGGCTGAGACTCCTGAGGAGCAGGAGAGCCCCGTTCCCGTGAACCTGTGGGAGAAACGACACTGGAAGGAGCTCAAGCTTTGGTTCTTGGAAGAGGAGGGGGATGAAGATACAAAGTCTCTAACGCCACTCATTCCACAGGGAGAATCCTTAAAGGTATTTATGACTCTCATTATTAAGCTTATTTGGTTTTTGCCAAACTTTGCAAAGATTATTTTATCTCTCTCTCAAGATTTTGATCTATTCAAAAATCTGGATGATTTTTTTGTGTTGCTTTAAACACAAAATAAATCTGCAAAGTTGGAGCTGAATGCTGTATTACCATCTTTGTCTTTGCAGTTGACCATAGATTCAATCTGTGTGACTCTGGAAGCTGGAGTGGGACACCTCACCATCCCTATGCTTCTCGCCAAGTCCTCCTTTCATGGAGATGTGAAAAACTGGTCCACACTCATTAACCTCCAAAGCGAGCTCACTCTTGAGGTAAAATAAGGGAAATAAAACTATTTCTCAGTGATAAATACTCATCTAAAACATTCTGAAAGTTTTTGTTGTTTTTTTTAGGTTCACTATTACAATGAGATGCTGGGCGTCTGGGAGCCGCTGTTGGAGCCCTTGGAGGATCAGACAGGCGAACGTTTCAAATCTTGGACTCTAAACCTGAAGGTAGCGGGAACAGTCCAGTCAAAGTAAATCCACATATACACGTACATACTGTGTCTTACAGTTAAATGTTTTGCAACCAGATGAAGAAGAAGCCAGTGAATAACCCTACTTTGTCAGATGAAGTGGATTACAACATTCCAGACTATAGGACAGTAACTACAATCAGCAGTAAAGACCAGCTCAACATCACGCTCTCCAAGTGTGGACTCACCATGCTGAACAACCTGGGCGCTGTAAGAGAAGCAGAGAAATGCTTCCATCGTTGTCGCCTGCTTAAGCTTGTGTTGTGATCTCTTATCTGATTTATTCTTTAGGCGTTTGCAGAAGCTGCCAAGCAGACTGCAGAGTGTTTTCAAAAGGATGAAGCTCCCTTTGTGGTGAAAAACAGGCTGGGTCTTCCTGTCTCTGTGCGGCACAGTGAGATGTTTTCCCCCGTCGGCAAGCAGAGCGATAGACACACTGTGAAACTGCAGGATGGCGAAAGCCTTGGGATGGACTACTCAGTCACGACACAGTCGGATCAGTTCTCAGCTATGACCTCGCTGAGCGAAAAACACTACTACATGCAGCCTGGTGAGTTTCTTGCTACTCTAGAGCTGGATGATTTATATTTTTTAAACCCAGGTCGACTTTGTGTTTCTTATCGTTATGTTTATTCACAACTACAGCACCTTGCAACAAAGTTAATACCACTTTTTGTCAAATCACAAACCTCAATGTATTTTATTAGGAATGTTTGATAGAGCCACACAGAACTGGAAATTATTGTGTCAATAAGTTGTAGCATCACTTTTCTTTTCCAGTATTTCTTCACCAACTCTACTGGTCTAATATCTGAATATTGCACAATTTTCATAAATGTTTCTAGAAAGTTTTTTTTACCGTGTATAATTTGTCTTCCACTTGACAACTAAGCTCTATCTTGATTTAGTCGATCACATAAATCTGATTAAATTTGTGGTTCTAATGTCTTATTTAGGAAGTTTACCACTGTAAGCAACACATTAGACAAAAACAAACAACTTAAAATACAATATTTCATACCTGTGTCTTCCTTCTTATTGAGTCCATTTATCTAATTTAAAAAAAAATTCTGTATGTATTGTCTCTATCCTGACTTTTAGCATATAAAAAAAACTTTTTTTTTTCTTTGTTTTTTTTAAAAATGTTTTTAGCTCCAGAGGGCCACACTTCCACCAGTGTGATCCCTCTGATCAAAGTGGGACGGGGTATGTACAGTGTCATGCACAAAGACTCAGGAGTCACTCGATTCCTCGTCTGTCAGATTTCCTCTGTGGAGGGCAGCAAATACATCAAGATCCGCTCTCCTTTTCAGGTACCTTGAAAGAAGAATAATTAGCTGATTTCATCAGATAATTTCTATAATCTTGGAAGATCATATAAAAATGCACAAGAGACCATAATTTATTGTGCATCTGTGATTTTTTTCCATATTCTCTGCAGATTATCAATCATTTCACAATACCATTTAACGTTTTTGAGGGATCGACATGTCTGGGAAAAGCTTCTCCGACTGAGGAATTCTGTGTACCATTCGATTCATACAGGTGAGTACCAAACCACAACCACCCTTCACATTCACAATCATCTCTTCCTTCTAATCTCCGTTGCCCTCAGGTCTGAGCTGAGCCTACAGCCGATAACAGAGGAGACGGCCGAAGAAGACGGAAAACTGTTTGACGTGTCAGAGGGCTTCAGCTACGAGGACTTGTTCAACCATAATTCAGATACTCGCCTACAGCAGACATGCCGTCGTCGTGGAGATGAGTCTGGCATCATGATGATGATCAACATGGTGCCGGTGAAAGACACAGTGACGTGCAAGGAGACGGGAGATATCGGAGAAAACTGCGACATTCCCTTTGTGCTTCACCTCTGGCCCTCTGTCCTGCTCCGCAATCTGCTGCCTTACCCCATTGCCTACAAATTAAAGGTTGGATGTACCAACATTTTTACACAGCTAAGCTTAACTTTACTAGATAGATGTGTTTTTTGTCAGACTTGCAGTATCAAGTCCAGTTATGGGTTTGTACTCTAGTATTGTTTTTGTAAACAATAAAGTAATATGAATTAAAGAGAACCAATCCTACAACATAAACTAGGCCAAAAGATCTCAAAAAACAACAGATCGGGTCCCAATCTAAAGAAATTTTAAACTTATCAGTCTTTGATGTCTGTCTTTAAAAACTCCCAAGTTAATTAAATTATTTTTTACCAACAGGGACGCAAGGACAGCGGCCCTGAAGTTAAGCTGGGTCCAGGCCACTCTGCTCAGCTTCACACTGCGGTCATCAACCAGTCAAGTCTTGAGCTCCGGCTTCTGGATTATTTGGCTCAGGACTGGTCCTCTGAATACAGGTCTAACGTGCATCTTTTATTTATATGTACCTTCAAACCTGAGGTCACTGTTTCTCCTCTAAGTCAAAATAACTTGTTGTCTTGTAGACTCCAGAGTGAGCAGGAAGAAATCACCTTCATTGTGTTCCAGTCTCTACACGTCAATGAGGAAGATGTAGGAGATGGGTTAGAAAGGAAGAAGCCTGAGTTGGATATTGCAGTGCATGTTCAGTACGACCCAGGCCAGACTGTTGTTGCCATTCACTCTCCATACTGGATGGTGAATAAGACAGGGAGGTTGCTGCAGTACAAGGCTGATGATATTCACCGTAAACACCCTCTAGATTACGATATGCCGCTTCTCTTCTCCTTCAAGCCTCGCAATTTTCTGAGAAACAATAAGGTAGGAAGAAAAAACACTATATTATTCAGTATTGTGTTTACCAATACTGTTATTACCTGTAATGTTACTTTTAATGCGTCATCAAGGAACATTGCTACATACATTGGTGTGACATCATGACATCACAAAAGCCCCACCTGCATGCTAAAGCAAGTTTAATACATCGGTTTTTATAAAGCTACAAATACTCACACCTGTCAGAAGAGTTTGTGCATTCCTGCTGTACTAAATGAGATATGTTTTTTTCCTCTCTCAGGTCCGCCTCATGATCTCAGACAGCGAGCTGTCAGACGATTTCTCTCTCGACACTGTTGGTAGCCATGGCGATGTGAAATGCAAAGGAAGATACAAAGACTATCTCGTAAGACTTTGTTTTATTTGTTGAATTTCAAACATAAAGATTTTATCAAATGAGAAATGTCCCGCTAACATTAATAAAGTGATCATTTAACATCAATATGCCATTCTCTGAGCTTAAAAGCATATTTATGGACTCATGAACACAAACAATCTGAGTGATAGGAGCATTATATGTTCAGACCATGTTATTATTTAACAAAGGAGAATTATCAGATTTGTTAATTTATTGTAAATGTAGTGTAATATTGATAATATTATTAAAGCTGCTAATATTACTGATATTAACATTTATGCTGCTGGCTTCACTTTAATAATGATTTATTGAAATTGTAATATTTTTTAACAAAGCTTGATAATATTAATGGTAAATTTCCTTACATCCCACTTTCCAAGTCAGCCTTCTTTCCCCATGATTGTGCAGGCATTACATTTCTGTAAAAATCCTGTTTTTGAATTATATTTTATTGGTTTTTTTGTTATATTTACATTTTTAGAGAACTTGAAGGTTGGGTTTTCATGAGCTGGAAACAACAATCTTTAAAATTAGGAGACATGAATAAAGTTGTTGAGATTTGTTCTTTGAACAACTTTAAGATGTTATGTAATTTATTGACATTTTTCTGTAAGTTATGTTTTGTTATGTAAATAATTGCATATCATCATCGTCATGTCTTGTGTTTTGCTTGTTGTCTGTCTGCTCCCAGGTTGGTGTGAAGATTGATGCAAGCAGTTTCAGTCTGACCCGCATCGTGACCTTTGTACCATTTTACATGCTGGTCAACAGTACCAAGCACAGGGTCTTCGTCTGCGAGGAGGGCCTTGAAAACTGGACTCAAGCAGAGCCAGAACAGGTCAAACTAGTTACTTACTTTTTCACTTCTTTTTCACTAATATCTAGTATTTTAATAGCTTTTATATAAGGCCATGTTAGATTAAATCATATGTTTTGTGTGTTTCCAAAAAATGTGAAAAAGTTTTTACAGAAGTTTTATGGTTATTGATGCATTTTAGAAACTTTCATTTTTCTTCTAGAAATTAGTTTAGTACTTCTGTCCTATTTTTTTTTTTGTTAAATTATTATTTTTGTTTTATATGATAAGTTAAAGTGAGTAATTAGTTTTTATTTTAATATGGCATGTTAAAACAGTTTAGAAATACTAGCTAATGTGTTGAGGCATTGCTTTTTTCTATGAATATTAAACTGCCGCCTTCTTGTTTTTTTGTCTTTTGCCCATTTTTAGTCAGCTGTTCCTTTCTGGCCCGAGAACGACACCAAGCGTCTGAGGATCAAGTTAGAAGGATGTTTAGCGCCTCCTCAAACGATTAACTTCACCAAACGAGAGAACTGCTTGTTGCTGCATCTGGACAACTCTGTAAGTAAACACAATCATTCAATCAGGGGATTACAAGGACCCAACTTTATTTCTTTTCTAACTTTGTGTTATTTAAGGTGGGCGGTATCATCGTTGATGTAAACCTGTCAGATCACTCGGCCACCATTCGATTCTCTGAGTACCATGATGGGGCGGCCCCTTTCCTCCTCATCAATCATACAAACGAACGTCTTCAGTTCAGACAGAGGTAGGACAACAAGAGAAATGCAGACAGTGACAAATATTTTAAGCCTTACAGTTTTATCATCTGCTGCATGATATTTAGTCAATGATAGAACTAGGGCTGTTTCTACAAGATTACAAAATCTATGACAGTAACATTAATACTTCAACAATTTTTTTTTAAATAAAATTATCCTTTTTAGACTTTCTAACAAAAGTTACAACTTTTTTCTCTCCAAATTGCTGTTTGATAGACTGAACTTTGCCTGTAGGCCAGCTCTTTCTGTCTGTGTGAGCACTTCATGTATCAATCTCTAGTCATGAGTCATCTCCGTCTGAGCTGCAGTTTTAGAAACATAACAAAAAAGCTGTTCTTTAAGGGGGCATTATTATGTAAAATCAACTTTTTGAGCTTTACATTGTGTTATAATGTTATTCCCTTATCAAAAGCATATCTGGAGTATTTCCTTGATTCTTTAATACATTTTTGAGAAATCTTTTAATCTCCTGTGGCATCCATTCAGCTGTGCAAAACGACTGGGTGGCGATACCGCCTTCATGATCAGTAGCTGCAGATTAGTACGCCCAAAACGTCATGAATGGCTGTAAATCAAATCGCTGCTTGATTTGTTGATGCTTTCACACTTTGTTACAACCTCCTGTGTTGATGGCTTGGTTGAAAATAACTGTAGGAAATCTAAAGTGAAGGCTGGCAACATTAGAGCTCTGTTGCCATCTCTGGTAAAATAAAGAACTGCAGTTCATTTTAATAAACTTAACCTGTTTTTGCAGCATGCTCAGTTTTGATTTCATTAGGATATAGAGTGAATGATTGTAAAAATCTGTATTTGCATCTTTTGAATTTCACAAATTATTTATAATATAAGGGAATGCATGCCGTAATACACTGTATACTTACATTAGGGGGTTGAGGGCCATGAGGGGACATTGGATCTTTTTACTAATAAATTTCTACATGACCTTGTTGTTTTCCTTTTAGGTCAAAGTTTGTTGACTCAGCCTGATATTCTTCTTATATGTATGATTTCACATTGCAGCTGTTAATTTGCTGTGGAGGTTTTTGATTGAAGAAAACATTTTGGTTATTTGTAGCATTATTAAACAATAGAGATGCACCAATTGAATTTATGTTTTTTCTCAAGCACAATAAACAGAAAGCACAGAAATTGATGTAATTTCAAAACTATCCCCTTTAGTCATCTAAAATTTATCTGATTTTTGTTCATTTTAAACACTTGCATCAACTTCATGCTTTTAGTTAGCTGAAAGTGGTGGGAGTTTTTAGTTTTGATCTTTTACTAGGTGAAGAAATGTTTATTTTTCTTTGACCTGCCAAACAAAAGCATGTCCCAAACTCTGACCAGTTGATTGGTGCATCTCTATTAAACCGTTGGATTAATAATAAATGTCAGTGTTTATTTCTGTTGATTTGTGCATGTTTTGTCGTGTGGCCGATGCAGCACCCGGAAAGAGACCTCGTGGGTGGCTGACGAGCTGCTTGACCTTTCCTCCTCAAGGGAGGAGGACAGGTAGAAAAATATGAAACGTAAAAACTCTTCTGACACGCTCTGAACTCAGGCTAAGCACTCAGGAATAAAAAAAGAAGGTGCATCATGAAAACATACAACGAGAGCCATGATAGTGATCTTTTTAGAAGTAGACTGAGAGAGTAATTAGGCAAATTCTAACCATTTGAAAAAAAAACGTTGCTGATCACATCTGGGAATATTTAAAGACAGAACATGAATATGGAAGAGCACTGATCCAACACAAGGCTAAACCACTAAGTTAGAGGTAGTCTCATTTATTTTTCCATTATAAGAAAAAATCCAGTTGATAAAGTTTGTATAAAAACCTTTTATCTCTAATAAGATTTCCTTTTAACAAAAAGGCACTTGAAGAAGCTTAATATGACTTATTTTGAAGTTCCACTGAAGAAAGAAAGAATTGCTATGTTGGTTCAAATACATTATGTGTAGGCAGATCTTATAAAAAATTGGATTATTACTATTTTTAAATAAGCAATAAGATAATAAATACAGATGCATCACAATACAATATATAGGAATAGGATGAAAATGTATTTGTTTTATATGTTTTTAATGGAAAGCGTTTAGACACACATACAGGTTCTTTTCATTGAATCAGAACATCATTGAACATTTCATTTAATTCTGTAAATTAATTCAAAATGTGAAGCTTATATCATGAAGATTGATTACACACAAAGTGATTTTATTCCTAGTGTTTATTTCTAACTTATGAATATTGGCTATGACCAGTGGAAACGCAAACATTATTTTTTTTAAACATTAAAATGACATAAGATGAAAAAAATAAAATAAAAAAATAGTTTTACACTCATCATGGTTCCCCTAATTGACCTTCCACTGAACATTACTCTTGTTAAGGAAGTTAATGGGAGTTAATCATGTGAACTTAATGATTCATATCAAAAGAAAAATGAATGGGTTTTGTTGTTTAATAAATGATACAATATAAGCAAGTCCAAGTGATGAGGATAGATATTTGCTTGAAGCGCAGTAACAGTCTGGCTCCTGTTAAAGACGTTCATTGACCTCAGTTCTGAGTGTGGATGAAGAGTCAAGTTAGAAAAGAGTAGAAACCTGTTTCACTTCTGACTGTGTAACCTGCTTTCACACCCAAAGTGATTTCACAACCTTGACAACAATCATTGAGATGCTTATGGAGAACATAAATATTAAAAGTCTAGCTATAAATTAGCAAAGTTTTACCTATTCTGTGATCATTTTGTTACTAATTTTAAACATTTTGTAAAATTGAGCAGGTTACACACCTAAAGCCGTTTAATGTTGTGTTTATCTGGTAACTTGTAGCAAAGTCTTCCCAGATGTTCTTCTGGCTAGATGGGATTCTGCGTCGGGAATTACTCTATCCTCTGCTCCCAGTTCTTCTCTCTCATTATCTAGCGTTCCTTTGCTTCTATTCTCCTTTTCTAGATAGTGAACTTCCCCTTTTCTTTCTTGCATTGAGAACATTTAGCAAAATATTCATGTTTACTCAAACGGATAATACTTGCAGTCATTGACGTTCACCTTCTTTAAGTTCTGGGGTTTGAAATACTTTGTATTTATCTATTAATTCCATGATTTATATTTGCTTTTACAATTGTTTACATTTTGTTTTCATCTTTATTGAATTTTTTAATTAAAATAAGATTGAAGTAGTTTTACCATAAAACTCTAGAACTGTTAGAGGGTGTACTTTCTTCTTGAAATGACTGTTAGTAAAACTTTTAAGGAAATTATTATTGAGCCTTTGGGTTTTTAAGATGGCATATTCTGCTCTTTTGTGATGTCTTTTTCCTTCCTGTGTTCATAGTTGCATGTACTCTGTTGTGTTGTTCTTTAAAATTCTCTTATTCTGGCTTCTTATTGTAAATCTTTTTACATCCTAAACTATCATTGCTGTTCCACTGTTTGTGAATTCTCAGCTCTCTGAAGGAGTTGGAGTGGGAAGATCTAGAGGCTGGAAAAGCTGTGTATTACACCTGGACTGAGCCCACCGGGTCCAGAGAGCTTAGCTGGAAACATGGACGGTACCATGGAGAACTCAAGGTGGAGAAGGTACTGAACCTGAGATAGATTTGCTCTCTGTATCTAAGAAATAAGGGGAAATATTTAATTTTCTTTATAGGTTTTTCTATTTAACTTAATCTGTTTCAAGCACTTATTTAAATCACAAATTCAGTTTCTAAGGAGAAATAGAACATTATGTAAAACCAAATAAAAAAAGCAGAAATGTTGGCCTAATGAAAAGCGTGCCCTGTACTTTGCCGTGTATCTAGGGCTGTTGTAAACGAATATTTTAGTAATCGAGTAATCTATTGATTATTCTTATGATTAATCGAGTAATTGGATAAAAAAGAAAAATAAAATATTGGTAAATCTGGCATAACACCGGTGTTACTATCGGATATCAATATCAGTCCAATTTTTCATATTTAAGCATCCCTAACAATTAGTTTTTTGTAGTTTAGAAAAGTAACCTGTAACAATAATAGCTCACTTTCTAAGTTAACCAGAAGAAAAGTAATACAAAGATCTGAAATTATGTCCAATTTAATAATACGCTTATAAAAAATGTCTGTACTCCAGCTTTTAGTTTATGTGTTCATCTTCAGTCAGTTTAATAGATGAATTCTCACCCTGTCCCATACCTGTCAAGCTTTGGGTTTGAGAATACGGGAAATGTCTCCTGGAGTGGGGTCTTGGGGTGGTGGAGGGCAGGTGAACGAAATACGAACGAACAATCCTAATATGTATGTGGGGGGGGACACGACCGGTAGACCAGGGGACGAATGTAAGAACGGGGGAGAGCAATACGGGATATTTACGGCACCTTCGTTTGTCACACTCAGAAACTCATCTACCAGCCATGTACCGCCACGATGATTTCCGCCACCCGTTTGTTGAGACCGGGATGATATGAAATTTATTGTGCGGTTCAGTCTATCTGCTCACCTGTATAAATACTCCCGCAGCGCTCTTCCCGCCGTTTGCTTTCAGCCAGCAGCTCCCGGAGGAGAAAGGCTGACCTGAGTGAAGTTGGCTCCCCCACCTTCCAGCATGAACTGATGTTCATTGACCTTTGATGACCTCTAGAAACATTTTTCTTAATATCTTTAGAATGATAGCAACACAAACGAAAATTTTTGCTGCACAAACGTAGCACAAACGTTTGACACCAATTTTGTCTGATTTGAAGAAGGTGGGGGGGCAACTTCACTCAGGTGAAAGGCTGCCGTACTCCAGGGATCTCGCCAGTCATTTTAAGGATGCTTATTGGTCTCCCAAAAATGATGAAAACCCGGGCATTATCATCAATCAATAAAATCCCCACGGACCGAACTTGAAAATTGGACGTTATGCCGCTAACACTTAGCATTCGTCAACAACTCAGAGGCGGAAGTCAGAGCTACGCGTAACGTAAGTAATGTCCCGGCCTGAACACAATGCACTAAATAATAAAACATAAATTAGCGAAGCTTCGAGGCAGGTAAATTTTTCTCAAGGAATTTTAATAATCGAGGTCCTCGAACCATTCAAGGAATCGTTTCAGCCTTACGTGTATATAATATTTTCATTTCAGTTCAAATTAATTTCAGTAAGTACAGCACATTAAACAATGTTACATGTTAAAAAAACATAGTGACTGTTGTTTAGAATATAGGATCTCTAGCCACAGGCTAATTTGCAAATCAAATTTGGTTGGGGTTTCATTTGTTTGAATTACTTTATCAGCCTATGACTCTGCTCTACACCCCATTCTATGTGGGCTTTAGTTTTTCTGTAACTTCTGCTTAAAATTAAAGTCAGCATCTCCATAAAGCCAAACAGAGCTCTAAACAGATGAGATGGATCCCCAAAACATCACTGGCAGTGGAAACTTCACAGCTTTCTGTGTCTCTCCACTTTTCCTCCAGGTCCTGGGAACTTGCTTTCTAAATGAAATGGAGTAACAAGGAGACAGAGACTGTAGAAGCTTCATATTACTTTTATTATTATTAGAGTCAATAGTAAGATTGGCTCTAATAATAATAATAATAATAATACTCTATTGACTCTAATATTACTATTAGAGTCAATAGTAATATTGACTCTAATAATAAACATTTTATTTAAAATGTTTTAATCTTGTTTTGCTGCTGTATAGGCTACAAACATTGTTTTTGTTATCTGTCTGTATGCTATTAAAATCTTCAGATGAAGTATATTTTGTATTTTTATTATCTGTAAGCCATTATCATCAACTTAACTTAAACTAATTGCTGTGGGTTTTGTATTTCACGTCTTAAACTGATATTCTAAGCTCGTCTTTCTTGCCTTCAGGACATGGATTGGTCACGTAGAAAATGGTTATGCTACTTTCTTAGTTGTACAAGTGAAATAGTTTTGGAGAAGGACATGGCTCACCTAAGAAAAGTTAACATTGTAATTGTGTGCTTTTCTTAAACTAATTGAGATCCAGATTTTCTTCTTCATCCAGTTTAACTAGACCAATAATCTGTTTGGACAATGTTACACATTAGATAAAGTTCAGTGTTTGCCATTCCCCCTGTGCATGCGCGGGTTTTCTCCAGGTACTCCGGCTTCCTGTTAAGTGAATTGATCTCTCCAAGTCAGTCGTCTCAAACCGCTTTCCCTGAGGGCCAGAATCCTTCAACTTTTAGACATCTCTCTGCTTCAGCACACCTGGCTCCAATATTAACTCATTAGCAGAGCTCTGTAGAGTTTGACTGCTAGTGAGACAGTTTCACCATTTAGTTTTGAGTCTGTAGGACAAGGGACACATCTAAAAGTTACAGGACTCTGGCCCTTGCGAAATGCAGTTTGAGACCACTTCTCTAAATTCTTCTTAGGTATGAGTGTGTGTCTGCATGGTTGTTTGGCAACCTGTCCAGGTGATGGTCTGGCAACCTGTCCAGGGTGACCTCACCTCTCGCCTGCTTACCGCTGGAGAAAAGCACCAGAACCTCTTGTGACCCTGCAGAGAAAAACGTGTTAGATAATGGATGGACGAGTCGTTCATGTTTGTGATTAACTGCAATATTTCTGCTGTTTCATCAGGAACTGCTTGATGAGAAGACAAACAGAGAAGGGAAACTTTATGTGATTCCCTTTTATGAAGGTAAAATTCCCATGCCTCCTGGATCCTGTCATTTTACATTTACATCTGATTTCCTGTTGATAATTTGTGTTATTTCTGATGGAAAGGTCTCCAACGTGTCGTGGTGTTCACTGAGAATCAACACATCTTCAGGAGGCTTTTGGAAAATGAAAGCTTGCGACATGCTGAACAGGAAGTCATCCTGTGGCTGCACGACATGGGCATATCTTTGGTCAACAACAACAATAGCCAAGAGATTTCTTTTATTGGAATCACAAGGTGATTCTTCTTTGTTTAATAAATGGCTGATTACAGGTCAAACATGCAGCAGAAATGTTTACAACAGAAATGTTTGTGCATCTGTTGTCCTGTTGTATCCGGTTTAGCTCTGACATTGTGTGGGAGATCAAGCCTAAGAAGAAAGGTCGGTGGAAAACCCTGAACACAGAAGAAGTTGAGATGATAGAGAATCGCTTTAAAGAGTACTGTGATTCCTCGCCGATTGACAACTGCATTGCTGACCTGGAGAACAACTTTCAGGTTAGAGAACAAGGACTGTTGGTTAATTTGGAAGAAATTTAATTATTTAACCAAACATTTTAAAGTGTTAACAATTAGAATAATTTGTTAGTGAATTGGGCATAAATATTTTGGCTGATTGCTGAGGAGGACATTAGCATTTGTGTAATTATTAAAGAGTTTTTTTTAATAATTCCTCCCTCAGGTCTCTTTTACGCCCTCTGGTACAGATATGCACATGCTGCAGCCAGTGGCTGCTCCTCTGAGGCGACACCACCTCCCTGGGGTAAAAGTGGAGTACAGCATCTCACCTCGACAGAGATCCTACCGTGTCCAAATCCACCGGATACAGGTGAAATTAAAAACCAGTAAAACCAGTCCACTCCCACATTCTAAATTATAAACTGTTTGTGGGTTTTAAAGTGGAAAAAATAAACGGTTTTCCTGCTCAGATATTGTTTGGTATGACTTACAGCTGCAGTACGTAACTTCGTATATAAATATAAATATATATATATATATATATATACATATATATATATATATACGGTATATACTGTATATAAACATTGTTCTTTACACATTTGTTAAAATTTGTTACGTCATGACAGTATGAGACAGATAATTTGTAAGAAGAGAAAATCATGCTCTTTTTCCTCCTCATGAGTCAGAGGACCATGAAAACATGCTGAGATCTGATGGATCTAAAGGAAAAAGAAATACTTCTTGTTGATCATTGGGTTCCTGCTCATGAGAACCCCAAAGCTAACTGTGAACTTTAAACAAATACTTTCAAAGAAAACACAACAATTTGTTTTCTGTGAATTTTTAAAGACTTGGTGTCAGTTGCGTTTTCATTTAGTTAAGTTGCTTTTCATCCATGCATTAGTTTTTAGAAAAACCTTGTTTCTATTACAGATCCAGAATCAGATACCAGGAGCCATCTTCCCTTTCGTTTTTTACCCCATTAAACTCCCCAAATCAATCGCCAAGGACACAGGTCTGTTATTACACCAAGTTCATTTGTCAGAATTTACTCATGATGCACAGTTTTGGTCTTTAATGCCATTTGTTTTTCTTCCAGAACCAAAACCTCTAATTGACCTCAGCATTGTTACCAGAACTGCTGGACACACTGACATCTCTCGCATCAAGTATGTTTAGTTTTTATTTGAATATATGTTACGCATTTTCAAATCCAGGTAAAATTAAGTTTAGCAGTCTTCAGATGAGTCTCAGTAATCATATATTATAATTGTTGTCTTCGCTCAGATTAATCTTCTCCATTGTTTCATTTATGACAAACAATTGTAATGTTTTTTCAGCTTATTCTTAAATAACAAATTGATTGGTTTTGACTTCAGATACTTCAAGGTTTTGATTCAGGAGATGGATTTAAAACTTGACCTGGGATTTCTGTATGCCATCCTGGACTTTGTTACTCCTGAGAACGCCGGCGTCATGACTTCAGAACAGGAGGTCAGTCACACTCACTGATAATCACCAAATCCTTCCTTCTGTTCCTCCATATTTTATTATCAGACAAGGACAAATGGAGTGTGTTTATTCACCTGGACAACAATTTGAAGCACAACAGCAGGTCCTCTTCTGAATAGCAGTCTGAAGTACAACGGCGATACTATGTCTGTACTAAGTTGTCTTTTTTCTGACATAAAACTTTGTGAAAAGTTCAGCAAAAAGAGCAAAAATAAGAAAATAGTAATAAAACAGTAAAAACAGCAAACACAGTTTTATTTATCTGCAACTTCATGATCCAGTGTATCTGCGCTTGTCCTCCAGGTGGAGCTGTTTGCTAAGGACATAGAGTATATAAAAACAGAGCTGAACCATGTCTCTTCTACTGATACGTCACCCATCAGCCTCTATGAGCAATTCCACATTTCCCCTATCAAGGTGGGTAAAATTCAAAAATACTTTCTGCAAATGTAACGAACAAAGGCACAAACAAATCAGTTTTTAGACAACATGATTTCTTTTTGTCTTTGTTGGGTCCTGAACATTGTAAATGATAGCAAAATCAGTAATATGCAACTGCAATCAAATCAATTAATTGTAAAGTGAATGTGGTAAATAAGCACATTTTACAACCTTCAATATCGAAAATATTCCAAGAAAAGGTGCAACAAGAGAAAATAAGTTTTTTAAAAGTGCTTATTGTGCTGATGATCCATGAAATGCATCACAAAAAGAGGAAATAACACAACACTGATTGAACTCAGTCAGTGATATTCTAATTATTTTTAACTGAAATTAATATGAAATTGTTTCTGTTTTTCGTTTCAGTTGCATTTGAGTTTCTCTCTAAGCACAGGAGGAGAAGACGGCTTGAAGGAGAAGAGAGAAACTGAACTTGTCCCGATTCAGTCCCTCAACCTGCTGCTGAAGAGCATTGGAGCAACACTCACTGATGTGCAGGACGTCGTCTTCAAGTACGAGGGCCTCAGTCACAAACCAGATCCAGCTGCTGTTTCTGTGTTTTTCTGTGATTTGAAGAAATAATTCTGCTGACTGAATATTTTGTTTATTCCAGGCTGGGATTCTTTGAGCTAAACTTCCAGTTTTACACCACTCAGCAGCTTCAATCAGAGGTCATCAGACATTACTCCAAGCAGGTGATGGTCACAGAAACATTTTCAAGATGGCTCTTTTTTTCTTGCATATTTGAGGGATTTTTTTTTAAAAAAAAAAAGGTTGATAATTGAGTATTTTTCTATTGTATGTTTGTTTTCTCAGCAACCAAGCAATTTTGTCCAAGGTTTCTTTATCAATTTTGTTTATTTTCTTTGCATTTAAAATCCATCTTTTAATTCAGTTTAACATTACACAGTGACAGAAGTCATAAATGTAGCTACTTCACCTAGAAGTTTTTGTTTTTTTTCCTTTTATTCATTAAAAGTTGAAAACATGGGAACTCACATTTATATTTCTGCATATTTCAGGCTATTAAACAGATGTATGTGCTGGTGCTGGGCCTGGACGTGCTTGGAAATCCGTTTGGGTTGATAAGAGGATTGTCAGAGGGCGTCGAAGCGTTCTTCTATGAGCCCTACCAGGTAGGAATGTAGTACATCGGATAAGGGCTTTGTTTTTCAATATCGTGAAAAATTGCTTAATTTCTTAAACAAATCTTTTCAGCATAAACCTGGTATTATTTCTATCTGAAACATTAATGAAATACAAATGAAACTATAAATCTTAAGTTTAACTTGGCGCGTTTCACAGACTCTTTTTGTTTACAGCCGTTCATCGTTGTTTCGAAGCTTCTGCTCAACAAGAAATCAGTCGGCCTGTCGGTGCTTCAAAATGTGATAGTAATATGTAGTAATATTGTTTTTGTACATATCCATGACTGCATGAGGGAACAGCTTTATCTGGGTGAAAATAAATCTTTTTAAAATGTATTCATTTTTTGTACATTTGTAATCCCATGAGAAACTAAATGTTTAGTTTTATTAGATCTTAAATATGATAGGCCTGGACGATATGGCTGAAAAACTTACCACAATATAAGCATTTCATATCAATAATTGTCGATTTTGATAATTATTGATTATTTTTTTGTTTTAAATATCTGAAATACAAACTGGTGGCGTGACCTGTCCTGTTTTATCCACAGTCTTCCCAGAACTTCATTATGATATTATGATTTACCTCGATGCATTTATCCATTTACAAGTAGCTTCTTGGAACTGAGATTTTTCTGGAATGACTCCAGAATAATTTCTGTTCAGATTCACATCCTAGAAACTCCTGATCTCACTCTTCATTCTCTGTGTTCATTTGTGCTGCTGGTTTTCAGGGAGCCATCCAAGGCCCTGAAGAGTTTATAGAAGGAATGACCATCGGTGTGAAAGCTCTGGTTGGAGGAGCTGTTGGTAAGAATTTAACTCAACTTAAACTAGTGGGAACTTGTAGTTCGGCAAATAAGATCTAATACAGAGCAGTTATCGAAGAGGCAAACATGATGAAGGATGTCCATAAAGTGGAGCCTTCTGATATTTGCAGATTGTATCAGTACAGGAGAAGTTGTGACATTAAATGTGGGGTTGCTAAAACATCTTCCTTGGTTCTTCTGTTGAACTGATCAAGTAAACTTTTTTGCCCTTAGATTGATTTTCAGCTTTTATAAACAAGTCAAATGTATCTAAACTTGCAGAAAATTGTTTCTGTCCTATTTGGAAATAAGCTGTACTTGCCACGTGACACATATCAGTGGCATAAAACAAGTTGTATCTTTTTAAAATAAATACGCTTTTGGGTATTTTTTGTACAGGGGGTATAGCAGGCGCAGCCTCTAGGATAACAGGGACCATCGCAAAGGGAGTCGCTGCAATAACCATGGATGAGGAATACCAGCAGAAGAGGCGAGAAGCCATGAACAAACAGCCTACAGGCCTGAAAGACGGGCTGGCCAGAGGCGGAAAAGGATTGGTTTCTGTGCGTTTCATTATTTGTCCAACTCCACTTTGAATTAATCAATAATAATGTTTCTGACTTTCTAAATGCTGTAGTGTGGCCTAAAATAAAAATGTTTTATTGATCTGACGCAGTTTGTTTGTGTTTCAGGGATTCGTCAGTGGAATCACAGGGATTGTTACCAAACCTATAAAAGGTGTATTTAGTCTGACTCTCTACAAATATATAAAGTTACAAACTGTTTTTTAATTCATAATAATGAGCTGTGGTTGGGTTTGAAATTTCTAAACACATTACCTGTTATTGTGCAGGGGCGCAGAAAGAGGGAGCAGCAGGCTTCTTTAAAGGTGTTGGCAAAGGTTTGGTGGGCGCGATAGCTCGACCGACAGGAGGCATTATCGACTTGGCCAGCAGTACTTTTCAGGGGATCAAAAGGTATAACTCTCTTTTCTGCTTTTAGTTCCCATCCTTATGGTTTCACACTGTTGAGGTAATTAGATTTTAGATACGCTGCTTCTCTAACAGAACTATTAAAGGGAGACAAGCTTTTTTCCTCAGGTGGTCAATATTTAATCATGACAATCTGCTGTATGCTCCTCCACTTGTAAATATTTCTTTGCCAGACTTTTGCTATCTGAATGTCTCTCTGTATGGTTTAGTTTACAGTTCTGTCCATCAGTTTTTATACATCTCATAAGGATGTGCGAAAAGCCCTAAAATATAGCACCACTTTTTAACATATAAAATTTTTGTACTACTTAAACTTTTACAGTGTGCTGTATGATTTCCTGTTGGTTTGAAGTGGCATGACATTGAGCAGATGATGAGATAAAGAAAACATGTACTCTCCTAAACTTGTCAGGGCAATAAAAATGAGCATTTTAAATAACTTAAATTATGACAAACAATGGTGGAACATTTTATGTTGCTTGCAACGAGCAGAATGGCAGGGAAAAACTTTAAAGTTCAATGTTGAAGAGCTACATCCGTTAGTGTCAACTTAATAATTTGCTATAAGGTTTTTGGACACACCTGTCTTAGAGTTGTCAATGACTGTAAATAAATTATACTGTAGGTGCCTTAATCTGTGCTTCTTTAGGTAATCAAGTAAAATATTTTTCTGTCATATTGTCCCGCTTACAGGGCAGCAGAGACCTCTCAAGATGTTATCTCTCTCCGTCCTCCTCGCTTCATACACGAGGATGGTGTCATCCGACCATATAAGGAGAGAGAGGGCATCGGGAGTCAGATGCTCCAGGTAAGAATCCACTATGTATACTTTTGGGTTCCTGAATCTGATTGTACTATATAGCTACATCTTGTTTATGGGAATTCACTCAGTTTTAATTCATTTTCACCGTCACCCATCCTTTCATTGATCCTTCATAACTTCTATCATCGCTCCCTTGTTTCAAGACAGATAATTAATGTTCTCCTCATAAAGGGTCAGCAGCTTCACAAGTCAGGGCAGATTTATGCTGTTAGTAGTTAAGACTTTTGACGACTGTATGTTATATTCAGCATGGGTAAATGATTTCAGTAAAAATGTAGTGAATGTGTGCAGAGCGGCTCAGTTGGTGGAGCACACACACACACACACACACACACACACCAGGTGCAGAGGCTGTTTTTGTATTTATGTACAAAAACAGCCTCTGTATTTATGTATTTACAAAATAATTAAACTTTGGTAGTGGAGAGATAAGTTTGTGCTCTGACTTTAGTGTGAGAACTCTAAGGTTGTGAGATTTTAAGCCCATCTCCAAATTGATTAGGATTTTGTAAACGTCTCTGGTTTTCCAAGCCTTTGAAAATAGTTTTAATTTGTGACCTGTTCTGCTCTTGTTTATTTATTTTTAATATGGCTTTAGACATCAAATTCTAGATTGCTTTGAGCCTTTTTCAGAGTTTCTGTCTCAGTTTAAGAAGCTCCAGTCCTTCCTGCTCTGACCCTCCTCCCTCTCTCTTGTCATGTCCACAGAGGCGATTGGCCTACATTGAATGGAGTAAAAATAATTACTCCGAGGATGAGGATGATGAGTAAAACAGCTAAAATCCACCGTAGCTGTGATGTAGACTAGTTCTGGTACTTGTGCATAGTCTGTGCTGGAGAGTTACAGATTATAATCCCTGTTAGTTAAAACTGTTGAACTTTTAGGCTGACCTTTGAGGAATGTAAGATTGTAATTTTGCATTGTATTTAATTTTTAAATGTTTGTTTTGTTCTTATTGAGTCAGTATCATTCATTTAATCATTCATTCATTGTTGTCAGATTTATTTTTGTTCGTATTCTTTTCTGTAAGTCATTATTTTCTTCCTTAGCTTCTGTTTGAGAAATCTTTCATTATCAGCAGTTTTGACTTCGATTTTGTTGCTAATAAAGGATTATTTAAATTCTAGCCTCCATTGTCTGTTTCATCCCATCTTTTCCCGTCACCCCTTGCTCTTTTTTCATTTTCCAAGTTTTCCCCATATTTTCATGCACTCATTTTGCTGCGGACCATGCCGCTTCATTCCTGCAGTTAGTTCATCATATTTTAAACCATCTTGCAAACCTGCAAATAATTTCTTTTTTTTTTAAATCACATGTTCTCTTCTAAACTTTTTTTCTCGCAGACAATTGAAAACGGACGCTTTGCCAAGTATAGATACTTTGCTCACGCCAAGATTAACGATTCAGACTTCTTCATGATCACCAAGAGGTAAGCAGCTCTGACACTTTGTCAAATAAATTATCAAATTTTTTCTGAACTCAAAAGACATCAGTTATTTTGAGCTGATAGTTCATAATTTCACCACTAGATATCCATAAAGCCTTTTTGCATTGTAATAGTGTATAAAGTGCTGTACAAGTTTAGTCCTGACAACCTCTTAAAATGTTTTAAGGTTAATAAGAGTAATGTCTCAATGTAAAACACACATTTAAGCACAATCACAAAAGAAATTAGGTTTGATTGATTGTTTCTTTGTAATTGTTTCTTGGTATTGGTGTAGGTTAGAAACCACAGCTGCCCACAAACAGCTAAAATGAGCGAATGCTTGAAGTCGCCTCTAAAACACTTAGAACTTCCTCTATTTTTTTCAAAGACCAAATATGGCTTAAACTGCATTATCACTCACAGTGGAAACCATCTCAGCCATACCGCTGAAGTGAACATGTACAATCTAGCTTATTACCACAGCCAATCAGTGCCGAGAAAAATGAATGCCGTTTCTGATTTGGCTGTTTTGCAAACCCCAGCCAACTGTGTGTGCCAAGTAGCATTTTCTTATGAATATTTTAGATGTGCTGTTCAAAAAATAGGCTGATTCGCAGTGAATAATTTGGAGTTTCACAGAAAAATCTGCAAATTGGTGAATAAGTGGTGCCCCACTGTATGCCGTTGTGGAAAGCTTTATTTCCATTCAGTGATGTCACATTCTTTAGCAAAATGCATTTGTGGGTCAAGCAGCAGAGTTGAGTATGTGGGTTGGACTGATTAAAGAAAACTGCTAAACCCTTTGGCAATATCAGCCAGCTTATTCTGCTTCTGATACTAAACAAGACTTATCAGTATTTGAACTATTTATTCATTTGGAAAATAAGATCCACAATAGCCTGGCACCACGTCCTCATGCTAGTCACCATCTTGGTCACACACTGCTGCAGGATAGCATCCCATTCCTCACTTGGCGTTAGTTGCAATCAGCCAATGTGGTCGTCTTGGTCACTCTGGCACAAACACGTCCAGGTAGATCTAATAAATGATCAATGGAGTTGAGTTTGGGAACTGCTGGTAAGGCTTTTCCATCTTCCTCACTCCCAAAATCTGAAGGTTGTCTCTGATAAATCCTGCCCTCCTCAACAGTATATTTATAATATTAAGAATTAGAGCAGTAAGCATTTATATAATATCTCTGGTTCTGTTTTAAATAGAATATTTTACAGCTTTTGTTCTTTTGACTAGTTTTAAGCACCTTTATTGACACTACACTTGTACCAAACTGGCTCACTTCATTGTTTCTGCCTTGCAGAGGAATATTTTTTGTAACTAAAGGCACCTTTGGTCAGCTGACCTGCGAGTGGCAGTATCTCTTTGAAGAATTCACAATGGACCCAAAGATTGTTGGTGGACGTCGACTCCGGATTGAAGCCAAGGTATGTACATTATTTTTAGTTTAGTTAAAAGTTCACAACATGCCTACATAAATTGAATTCCAACTCTAAACATACAGGAAAGAGTGAAATCAGTCTTCCATGCCAAAGAGTTTGGGAAGATCATAAACTTCAAAACGCCAGAGATTGCCCAGGTAAGCTGACAGTTTTTAGGAGAACAGGCCAGCCATGTTTGACAAAGGACTAAAACTCATTTATTCCGACTTCTAATTTCTTTTTCAGTGGGTTCTCAACAAATTGGAGGATGCCAGAGATCGTTTACCTAAATACTAATATTGAAGAATAAGATGTGCTAAAAACACACATGATCTCTGTGTGTCAGTGCCTTTGCTCTGTACTGCATGCCTGATTTACGTCTCTACATGTGTAAACAGCGCACAATTTATTTTTTTTTCTGTTGACTGCATGAAGTTAGGAGTGAAAGATTTAAACAGGAGTTATATTGTTAAACAAAAAAAGTGTTTCTGAATTACACAATTTCACCACAGAATCTCAGAATTCATTTCACCAAACTTTGCCACTGCTCTAATTGCACTCATTCTTTCTGCACAAATATTATTTCATTGGTCTTTTTGACCAAAGCAACATTAATCCTCAAGTTTACCTTTACATTTTATAACATTTAGTGTAAAAAGACGGGGTGTTTTAAAACCTTTAAGGTGTCTTTAGTTTTATTTTTCACTGTCGAATGCATCATGTCACTGAATTTATTCCTCTTTGTTATTAATTATGTTTTTATTTGTGTGAAAATGTAGAAATATCATTGGAAGGATCCTAAATAACAGAGGCCAAATTACCAACTGCACATTCAACACTTAAAGCTGTTAATTATGTACCAGATCATATAATAGGGAATCAACGTGTTACTGTAACATCATTATAGTTCAGTGTTTTCCTTTTTCTTCTTCAAGGTTTGCTTTTTTTATACACATTTTCCAAGAATTAATTGGATTTACAGATGCATGCTATTTTTATACTGTATCTATCTGTATGTTCATTTAAGTTACTTTGATCACATCAAGTCTGTGGAATTCAGATGGTAATGTTGCTTTCATGTTTTTGTACTATATATATATATATATATATATATGCAATGCTAACTTTACAAAAGAAATATGCAGAGAAAAATGTATTTAAAAATAAAGGAGTTCTAATTATAACTGGCTGCTGTTTTCTCCAAGATTCAGGTTTTCTGCTGTTAGCGAATACCAAGAGTAAATATTTCTGATGCCATTCTTACTTTTGTTCTCCCTTATTTGATTTTTTTTTTGTTGTTGTTGTTTTATTTTTTGAGAGGGTTGTCTGATTGTTTTTTTTGTTTTCATACTGTTTTCACAGAGAAATAAAAAATATTCGTCAGTTACATTCTTAAATTTCAGTGCCATCTTTATTAATCTGTAGTACCAAGAACATGTTTCTACTTCTCAGTTTTTACAACAGCATCAACAAATAATATTTTCATTGCTACTTAAATAAACAGGTTCAGCTTCTATAAGTACATCTCAGATTATATACACCTAAAAAAGATAAACGTTCTGAGTACGTTAGCCTCTTGCAGCAAAATCTGTGCCTAAAGAAGCTCTAAATGGGAATATATTAGTTATGGCCTCTTCTATCATTTTGATTTATATTTTTAAAGAATATTATTCACACATCGGGTAAGTCGGTGAGTTACCTCTCTAGCATTCACATTCTTACTACAGTTTTAAAGTAGCCTATACAGCAGACCCGAAAAGAAAAGATAAACTTCATCTATGCAATGTTACGGTTTAGGCAGAATATCCTACACAAATCATTGTTTATGCCTCGTGGATTCCATCTGTTCAGCTAAATTGGATCTTGTGCTTTTGGGATAATATTTGATCCAGAAAATCTTTTATGTGAGATATGGGTAAACAGTTGAACGGCATTTCCTTTAGTGGTAGCTACACCAGGTTGAAGTCCTTCAGATTGGCTGTGAGGATGGTGTCTTTCACGGCCACAAAGACAAAGCGGATGTTTTCGGTGTCCGTGGCGCAGGTGAAGTGGGAGTACAGCTTCTTGTCTTTGTTGGGATTTTGTTCTTGGTACATCTTGAGGATGAATTCTTGAGCTGCTCCTGGATCCTGCTGAGGCCCTGCAAAGGAGACCGGTTAATAAAAAAACACCTTTAATTATGAATTGAATCATAATGTGATTCTGAAAACATAGTTTTTGCAATTTAGATGTACTTTCCTCACTCAAATGCTAGCATTGATTCAGACTGGATTTAATGATGAGTGAATAATAAATCTGACCTGTGAATTCAGGGAAGTAGGTGGCTAAGTGAGAGTATATAATCTTCTCCTTGAGGATGTCGGTCTTGTTGAGGAAAAGAATGACAGAAGACTTCTCGAACCAGGGGTAGGTGATGATGGTTTTGAACAGGGCTTTGCTCTCCTCCATGCGGTTCTAAGGAAGGTGCCACAGTGAACATACATTTTAAGCTCACACTTCAAAGGGGATATGACATCAGAAGGCATAAAACATTACAAATTATGAAGTCTAAATATGCTTTGTCGCTGGTTTTAATGCAGATCATTAATAAAACACCAAAACACATGTAAACCCTCTAAACTGGATATTTTTTTTCCTTAAATGGATGATGTAGTATTTGTTGTACCCTCTGGAAACAACAGACATCTTCTCTGCAGGAGTTCAACGGAAGTAAACATGTAAAGCAAAAACCATACCCTGACCCTGACACTTTGTTGGAAGCACAATTTGCACCAGAAGTAGGAAAAAAAATTATCTTTAGTTTAAGAAAAAGACAAATACAGACTGAGGGGAAAGAATCAAACAGTTGATTGAGTGGCTTTGCTGATAGATCAAACAGGGAGTCAACAGCCTGACCATCAACGTGACCACAGCTGTCGTTTCTCAGCATAAAGTTAAGCTAATGTAAAGTAAGGAAGTTATTTTTTTATTGTGCTTTTCTTTTTTGTCATCAAAAAACTATGAATTTCTTCATGTCTGAGCCAAATAAGAAAAAAACAACATTTGATCCAACTGTCTCTGTATTGTGTCAAAGTTCTTCCAACCGTACATGTGTAGCATTAGCTTTAGCTTACTTTAGGATTACATGTTGGTATAGGGTGACCAGATTTGGGTTTCTGAAAAGGAGGACACTTTTTTTGGGGGGGGGGAAGAGAAGGAATTTGCCAGGAATATTACTCTCTTAACGGGGGGTGGGGGGGAAACCTGGAATGGAGTAGTGGAATGGA